>OU343221.1:313785463-313901134 GCA_910596185.1 Chrysanthemum makinoi
TTGTTAATGTAGGATCTCTTTCTGCTTTGGGCCCCGTCACGTGTAACTTGGAGATCTTCTGTTTCATCACGAGCTTCGTTTGCCATAGTTTACGTGAAATAAATGTGAGATAATTTCGTTCCTCTGGTCTTCGTTTCCCGATTGTTTTAGTTGTAGTCACCGGATCTTGCTTTCTTGGTAGCGCGTTTCTTTCCCATAGGCGTGGTTGTTCATCATTACCAAACAAAGCCTCGTTTGTTTGGCAGCTTTTATCGTAGGTTAAATCAGCCGGTCTTGGCGTCATCATTTAACATAATGTAATGTAGAAACCTCCCAAAGCGTCCTCGGACAAAGCGGTGCTCCTTTGGATTCTCACGATACCATTGCTTTGCCGTTTCATCACATCCACCTCACTTTCCGCTTACGTTGTTCCCATTGCGCAGCGTAAGTAACAAGCGTTGAACTTTGTGCATATGGCTTTCAGCGTTTCCATTTGCTTGACATCATGTCCTTGGTGCGCCGTTGAAAGTTGTTTTATTGAACTCATTTGACCCGATACCAAGAAAGCGTATCTGGTTGGCACTTTCAACTTTAGGATCTGAAGCGGCTATATAACACCTTGCAAGTAATGCTTCCTCTCTTGAATTCCAAGCGCGGATAACGACAACCTCCTCTTCATCGAGAATCAATTGGTTTGGGCCGGGGTTTTGGATTTCTTTGATTTTAAGCAACAGACCTTTTCCTTTTTGGAGGCGTGGGTGTGTCGGGAACATCTTGTGTTTCGGTTTGTGGACCATTGTGTGAATTGTAGATTTTGAAAGTTGGAGTTTAATTGGGTATTTTGATGGTTTTGTTGTTGCCAAAAGCGAAGTGTTTCTTTGTTGTTGATACATTTCTTGGCTCAGAAGCCTAGTGTGTTGGGGTTTGAAGATGAACACTGCGTTAGGGTTAGATGATGAACCGGGTTTGTGGGATTCCACCCATCAGAAGATTGAAGAAAGTATACGTCGTTGCCTCTGGCGTTGTTTTTTAGGGTAATTGAAGTTGAAAGATTGAGAGTATTGAGAGGATTTAGTAGTGGAAGTGTGAAAAGAAATGGTGTTTTAATTGGGTATTTATAGTGGTAAAAAAAGTTTTTTGAATTTTTTTAGCCACGTTAGGGTGTTTTTGAATTTTTTAAAACTTAGCGGCTAGTAGCGTTAGAGGGACTAGAAATGAAAAAATTTTGATTTTTTTTTTTTATACTTTTAGCGTTAAAGGGAAGTACTTATACAAAGGGACCAACGGCGTTAAACAAACACACTTCCAAGGGTGTAACGCCGCTAACGGCGTTATTTGCTCGTTAACGGGCGTTACCCCGTTAACAATGGGGATGCTCTTAAGAACGGTAATCACGCTATTATAACTTAAAATAGAGATTTTCTGAGGATTGTCATAATACATATAGACATAAAGCATTCGTACGTATAAAGATCATCGATGTAAGTTAAAAGATAGCAACACTATATTATCTACCCAATAATTCATGATTGGTCAAGAACCCAACTGATTAACATAATCTATTAGCAACACAGATTAAGCTGATACTGTTGCTGCCAGAAGTAATTAAGCAGATAGGCCAAGTCGGAATCACAAGCAACAAGTATCAAATCATTATCTTTGTACCAGTATTTTAGACGAATCGTTACAGCCTCTAACTTGAATAATTCTGCCACTTTGTTTACCAGTTCCAACAGTCCCGGTGAAATAGGGAATATGAAGATTTTCACACTTCTCATAAGTTACCTTCACTGTAACTGATGGTACTGGATCAGAGTCTATATTTTAAGCTTTTTCAAAGGGCTGCTTGCTTCTTCATCATCAGTAAAGGTAACAGCACGTATTTTCCCCATACTCTCATTGGCGGACCCTTTGGGTGATCCATCTACCACACCTGACTCTGAATCTGATATATCTGTATGAAAATATGAAATTGTCAGCCATCTCATTCAAGAATGTCAATAAAGTATCAGGTTCAAAGTTTACCTGAAAAATCTATAGGTGAGGTGTCACCGAGTACAAATCCAGAGCCATCCTCAATTATCTGTTTCAATGCTTGCACCACATAGCTAACATCTTCCATGTCAGACGGTAAAAAGAACTCCAAGACATAGTCAACTTTGCTTTCGACACTCATGGCAGGATTGCCAAAGCAGCTAGTTAACCCACTCATGTGTGCATTGTGAACCAAAGGGTATTCTTCTTTACCGAGTTTAGTTACATCTTCACAAAAACAGGAACCGCGGGATAACGCCTTGCCAACTAAGCCACGGGAACTGTCTAAATGCCGTTCTCTACATGCTTTCTGGAAGCAGCGCGGGTTCACGTCTCGAGCATAAAACGGTAGCCGGACAGTGGACATGCAAATTTTCCCGATGCATTTAGTGTCAAAACTACTGCAACACTGATTTATAAATGTATCATGTGAAACAAAAGTAGTGAAAGGGGAAACAGCCCAAGTCTGAGCAAGAGGTAAACTGTGGTCATCACACACACTTTTCAGAATACCCCAGACTTTATCCCACTCATCTGGAATCTGTATATAAAAGCCGTTTAACACATAAGAATTCCAAATCAGAACAAGATTTAGATTATAAAATGAAAGATAAAATATAAATCAGCGAGACAACTCACATTTTTAGCAGGACAATCAAATACTCGTGTGCATGTCAGGTTCTGTTTCTGCAAGATAACGACAATTTTGAAATGAGCAGCAATGCAAGGAAGTGTAAACTAGAATACAACAGATAATAGGATCTATTAACGTGAATATACTAATCTTTCTACTCTTTTAGATATCATTGGCTTCTAGGAGAAGTGTATCGAAATCAATAAAATCCTAAATATATGACCCCAGGAAACCTGACAACCATTGTAGCCATAGTGTTCCACCTAAGGCATAGTATTGGTGTTATTGTTTTGTAATTTTGACAACATGGTCTAAAATCCTAACATGGAAAACGGAAAAAGACAATAGAGCATACCAAACTGACAGGCATATCATGCAAAAATCTTGAAGACTCTTGAGGAAACTGAAGCAGGACATCTGTACAACCGTACAAGATAGCAAGCTTCTGTTGTTTCGTGCTTAACCAATAACTCAAACAGAAAAAACCAAACACCACAAATAGCAACAAAAAAAGGACACACGTGTGCAAAACACTAGGAATGATAGGGGTTATCAGCTTTAAGAGGTAAGATAGAAACCTTCAAAGCATCGCAAACTTGTTGAACCTCATAAGCAAAATCCGGATACTTTGAAGACGTCAAGATTTCAATTACACCAACACATAACTGTGAAGTTGAATCAAATACTGGTAAAGCCAAATATCCACGGAGATCGCAATGGATGCATGAGGCTTATTCGCGGAAAATATTTAAGCAAGTAATTGGTTACATCACATGTCCACTCTGGCAATCCACGGTAAACACTTTCGAGCAATAGGATCAAGGTCTTCTTCTTCAGATTCATCTTCCACAACAAGCACATCGCGCTTTGAAGTTTTCATATACAAAAGAAGTCTTTCATCAATTACACCAACACCAGATGGTTGATCTATATTTGTAAGAAACTTCTGCTTCCCAGCAACATGGGGCGACCAAAACTGAACAAGGACAAACTGTTTACGGAAACTCAATAGCTTCATTGCAGCTATTATCTTGTGCTGTGTAGTCTGATTATGGGGGTCGACATTAGCCCTCAGCATAAATCCTATAGTTTATAAGAATACAACAAATCAGGCATAAAAGAACTAACAAATATCATGAAACCATATAGTATAAGAAGCTGAAACCACTCCTAAAGGTCAGGTAAGAACATTACTTCAAGTCTCAGCCAACCAATACATTTGCTATCAATTTTCTAGTGAAAATAGTCCTTTTCTGGCTACTCGAGGGGTCTAATTTTTGCAAACTGAAACAGTGACGAGTTTCTTGTGACAGATAGTTATGAAAGCAGGAAGATAGACATACCACCAGTTACTGTAGATTGAGACGAATCACATTGAAAAAGTTCCTCTCCTTTTTCAAAATCTTAAGATCGTCAGATATCTCGACTCGAAAAAGGAAGATGTCAGCGGCTCAAAATATATCCTCTCACTGTTGTTATGCATTACCCATAACATATTGGAACCTGAACCAGAACCAGAAACATAACTGGATAAATTTGCAGATGGAACTGGCTGGATCGGCCGACTCAAGGCCATGGAGATTGAGTAGACTTCAACTTCTTGAACTTCAGTAAGGGACCTGTTTGACAAAACTGAGTGAGTATCTAATGAACAAGAGGCCTAATACTCAGGGGCACTGTTTTTAAGTGATGTTGAATGAAAAATTACGACCTAATTGCTGTTCCGAGTACATCATTTCTAAGATAGAATACCATTTTAACCCTGAGAGTTAATTTGAACTGAATGACAATTTGATTAAAAAAATGTGACTGAGAAAGCTAAAATACAGACAATCTCAACACAGACATAAAGAAATAAGAAGATTGCAAACGATTAATAAGAAACATATAATAATTGAGTATAAATAATATTGACTGAGAAATTCACATATATGCAAGCAAAGAAGAGAAGGATCACAGATAATTTTGTTATTGTCCCACACTGATGCTCCTAGGTTTCTAGTATCATAACTACCTCTTGTGAAACCATTTTAAAGCAAACAAGTGCAATACAGATGAGTCATGAAGCTTTATTACAGATGAGTCGTGGAGCTTTCTATACATGAAACGCTTAAACACACACTAAGTCACTAAGACTAGTAGTCGGTGACTGCTTTTTTCTCTATTTAATTCCTTTCATATGTATTTGCTTTAGTTCCTTAACAATCCCCTTTTAAAAGCGCTGACTCCTCATTTGACGTGTTTCGTTATTTTAAACATATATTGTTTGGCTAGGTTACATCATTCTTGCTTCTTGCATAACACATAACCTTCTTCTTTTTTGACTGCATACCATCTAATTAGAAACATTAAGCTCTTAGTTACCCAAAAACTATGAATGCATATATCAATTCAAAAGACCAGTTTCCTAAATAGGGAGTAGTATCTACCAAAGATGTTATATCAGATCAAAGTTACGAATGTCAAATTTGCGGTGTTATTTCAACAAGTGAAACACGTTCTCTTTGTTTCTACCAAAGTGAAACAATATTTGAGAATTCGTGGCATTTTATTACCATTCCACTCGAAGTCCTTGTGGAGTTGTGGGAATCCAATACATATTTATATAAGGAACAATCCAGGAAATGCTTTGGTCAAATCTATAACTTAATTTTAAAGAGGACTGATTATTTCTTAAAGATTAACTTAACCACAAAACATGAACACAGTGACAATACAAAACTCCTGCTAGTTGTACCAAAATAGAGGTCAGAGTTAAACAACGAAACCAAGAACAAGTTAAATTAAGGATAATGCTCAAGAAAGTATGTAAATAGCATAAAAACAACAGCAAGTAAGATACAAAGTAAAAGACAGCTAAAAGTGTTGTTCCATAAAATAAATCATACTGTTTGGGAAATATTCCAAAAACACAGCCAGTTAAAAGTAATCATACACTTCATGAGCCTCAAATAGAAAGTCTAAATTCAGCAAAAACACAAAAGTCAATAAATACCAAATTTCAAAATACTATCTATCTATCTATTTCAGTAACAGTCTGGGAACAAAGTGTGTGTATGCTTTTATCCATGTTGTAAAAATCGGCCTAGGCGGGACCGCCTACTAATCGGCCTTATTAATTGGATTGGTCAACGTACCAATTAATCAGATAAAAATCGGCCAAATCGGGCATAAATCAGCCTACTCGGTTAATGCGGGTCAACTTTTTCCAAAAACTAAAATTGAGGTTTTTATTTCAATATACCTCCCGTTTTTCACAAAATCAGTCGACACAGCCATTCAAATGCACCTCGAGCAGTGACTTAACACAAAATGTGAAGTTATGCTCGTTTTTCTTATTTCGAATGAATGTTAATGACACTAATTGAATTAGAAAATTGATTTAGAAAATTAATTGACCATTTAGTTTATGTTGTATATAAAATTTCAAAAACTTTTAATTTTATATACAAAATCAATCGATTAATCCCGACAATTAATGCGCCACCTATTGAGCCTAGCTGATTAATCGTTGGCGGTACCCGGCAGCTACAACCTTGCATGCCACGTCACTACTCCCGCCAAGTCGCGGCCACTCTCCATCATCGAGTCACTCATAATACACTTCCTTCCACTTTCGAAAAGCGGCGTCGTTTGATTTAATGAGAACCATGTCTCCGTTAATCCGGTTTAATAAATAGACGAATTATGCCGGTTCCCCACATCAGCGGCTCGATATGGCGGAGATTTTGTTTTAACTCACGGGATCTCATGCGTTAAAGCAGAGCGAGTCGTAAAATGCGAAAATGCCCTGCGGTCCATCTATACGTTATTTCCGCTACAGAAATGTTTGATGACTTTTTAAGTGATTAATCGGTGTACTATAAATTGACACATTCTCCGAAATTAAAATATAAAAATATATACTTTATACTGGCTTACACAAACCAAATAAACAACAATAAAATACCCCACTTTTTTTGGTTTACACAAAGATAGTCGACCACCACTATAGTGCACAAAGGTGGTGGTGGAGGGTTGCTTCTATGGTGTTCCACGCGCCAAGGTGAGGCGGTGGTGTGCACCACCACCAATAAAAACTAGTCTAAGAAGAAGCTGAAAACAAAACCAAATGCATATCTATATATATATATGGGACTAACCATGCCACATCATTAATGCTGACTTGGCAATTTAATGTTGACATGGCGCATGTTATGATGAGGTGGAAATGCCACCATAGCACTATTCCTGGTAAAATTTGTAAAAAAGTTTGTCACTAGCAAGGATCGAACACCGGTCTATCAACCCACAAACAAGCGCCTCACCATTGGAGCAAGGCACCGGTTGTGATATGCGATTGGAATCCCAAACTAATATTCAACCTATTGATTGTTCCATTATATCAAAACAGAATCCCTACTCATTTAAATCCTCCCTTAAAATCCTCAAATCTCATAACACATTTCCTTAAAAAGCGCATATTCAAAAAATCACATTTGACATTTTCCACTAGGTTTTAATTTGATCGTCTGTTTTTCATTCAAAATTTGAAGCAGACAACTTAAAAATCATCCTTTTCCTCTCAAAACCAATCGATTATTCAGTGCGTTTGATTCTTAATAGATTAACCAATTATCTTTTTACTTTTTCATATGTAAACTATTTTTTGATTTATGGACCAATCTTTGTTGCAAGGATTCTGATTTTATTCCCTTATTCTTGGTGATGATTATTTCATTTCGGTTTGGAGGGTTTTTCCTTTGTCTGTTGACTTGGTATAAAATTACAACATCGGATCTTCATAAACTTTGATAAGGTATGTTTTGTATGGTTTGGTGAAATATTAGGGTTTTTATGAAAAATTCAATCTCAATTTCATGTTCAATTTCAAATTGGATTTTCAATTATTATTTTATATGTTAACAAATGGATTATTTAATCGAGCGTGTCTCATCATGAGATGAATGTTGGACAATGTGTTTTAGTTTTGAATCTTGCGACAAGTGTTTGTAAAGCGTCTCATTGAATTTACCATTTTTTCTTTGTACAAGAGATGTTATTGTCAATGGGTGTTTCAATGAAAATGATGTGTATGATTTTCAGTTATTTAATCACATAATCATGTTAGGTATGATTTGTAATTAATCGAGGTTTATGGTTTTGTAGTTCAAATTGAGTACTCGCGATGGGATTGATTATTTGGAGTTAACTATCGAGCGATCATTTATGCGGTATGTTTGGTATCAGGAGGTTCAAAACAAAACTAGAGAATGGACCCATCAAAATATACCATCTTGATGCTAATTTGTACCCACTTACAAACCGCGGCAAATATATTGAATACTAGGTTAGTATACATAGAAACACTAAGTAGATTTTTTCTGTTATCTTTGGTGATTCGATACTAGATGCATGAACTATAGTGACAATATCTGTAAAAGCCAAGTAAAAGCGGAACTAGGTGTGACCCATGAGGGAGAACTCACCGTGACCTTTGTAAAGCTATAGGCCACTCACGATGGTCACAACTCAACTAAAGCATCGTTTTGTAAAATCGTGTTGCTCCCATTTCTTGGAGAAGATGTCAAGTTTGTAGGCCGACTTCTTTCCATCAGTTTTTGCTTCGAACTTTCATCTGCGTGAGACTCCATTGGCACCTTGACAACAGCCTCCAGTATTTTCCTTCTCTTCTTTTACGCTTTCCTTCAAATCACTTCCATTGTTGGCTATCGATTTGTTTGTTGATAATGAAAAGTTCATAATGTCGCTACCAGTTCGGTGTTATTTCATACATTATGGAAGGTTTGTAATTAATAAGCTATAGATTTGGTATTACTAACATTTGGATTACTTCTTGCTAAACTATTGGATTACTTTTTTGAGGTTCCTGCACTTCCTATTGTTCGCATGATGGGAGATACATTTCATTTTAAAGGACCATTAGATGATGGGAGATATATTTCATTTTAAAGGACCATTAGATGATGAGAGGCTGCAAGTTCGTATCAAGAAGGTAACATACTTTCTTTCTTTAAAACTAAATAAAATACCATGAGTTGTTAGGTAAAAATATTGTTTCCTCATATCTTTGTATTCGGGTTAATTATGATACTTTTTATTAATATATGTGATCACCTTTCACAGGAACAACAAGCATGTTTAGCTTAATGGTTAGAGGGAGTGTAACAAGAATCACAAGAGTTGGAGGTCAAATTGACGATGTATGCCATTAATTTGAGAAAGTCACGGTATATCCAACAACTTGTGAAACATTGGGAAAGCTCTTTGGATAAACCTCATTTTGAGAATTGAAAGCAATTCATAGTTTGTTTGATCACGTAGTCAATCCACCTTTGCAATCTGCTATTAAAAGCTAATGGTATTTATGTAAATTTCAAAAGGTTCAATAGCCGAAAGAAAATGAGCTCTTTCAAATCCATATAAGCACATAAAGATGTTAAAAAAGTAGCAGAAACACCCTTGAAGCCCACACTGCAAAGCCCACAATATACAAACTTATTCCTATTATAATTTTATTTAACATGATCCTCATCAATTGATTGTCATTCTTACAGCGTACTTGATTTTTGATATTTTGCGATAGTTAGATGAATATCAGGGGCGGAAAAGTCGGCAATGGATTGAAAACCGGCAAGATCGATGGCTCCTAGCAGTTTTTGTAAAGGAATCTATATATAGCATCTCAGGTCTCTTACAAATGAAGCCTTTGATTTAGGTGGCAAATGTTGCGAATCGGTTTAGCTACTCTTGAAAGTAATCCTCATGTCAAAAGGTCATATACTAAACTACCGGTTATAGTCTAGCATTGTAGCTGTCTTTGCCGAGTATTTGAAGTAGCGCAAAAAAGTACTAAAGTTTTTGAGATGCCGCCTTTTTTTCATTTATAGCGTAAAATTTGAATTCATTTGATAGATCCGATTCCAGTCTTGAAAAGTCTTTTCTAGATGAACTAAGTAATTATACAATTGTAGGTTGAGTCAGAGCTAACCGAACTCCCAACAAAAGAAAGAGTAGAACTTTTGACGTCTCTTGGTGTAATGAGAGTGGGCTTGAAAATCTTATCAGGGCGACATATAACCTTCTGGTGATGTACATACTTCACTTACGGTAGTGGATTTTGTTTTATTTATTTCCATGTTATAGGAGTGAAGGAACATTAACATAAGATTGAAATAACATATAGCGTAGTTAATATTGGTATTATAGTAACTTGTCACATAAAGTAGCTAATTTCATTACCATTTTGATGTCTCGGAATGGTGCACCCCAAGTTGCTGACGTTATCCATTCCGACTTGATGATTCTCCACAGGTCCAACGTGCAACCTCACCTCTTGTCAATTTAGGTACAATTTTTTCACATTTGGCGGATCAGTTTCAATTAATTGTTTTTACCTAAAGTCACAACAGTTTTGTATCATTTTTGGTGTAGGTTCATGTATTAGGAGATAAATATGTGTATCAAAGATGATTGGGTGTGTCTACTATAAGGTTCTTAATGAAATTGAGGTCACATGAAGGTCCGTCTCTTAAAATCAAGGAAAGGCGAGAACAACAAAAAGGTACTTCATTAGAACAGTAGTTTGGTGTTTTTCTTACGTAAATTTGTGTTAGAATTGTTGTGATTGGTGTGGATGATCATTATTATACTCTAATCAACTCACTGGTTATGGGTTTAAAAAGAATTAAATTAATGATAAGGGTTTGTTAAGTAGCCCACTAATTTGGAAAATATTATATTTATGTAATCGTTATGATTCTATTTCTCATTGAGCAATGCATAAACTATGATGTGCGGTATACCTCATTGTGCAATGCATAAACTCAGGTTACATACAATCTTGCCTTGATTGTTTGGTTATGATACCGTCAAGGAAAGTTTGGCTCTTAAAACTCGACACATAAACAAAAGATAATATAATCTAGCCTAATTGAATTTCATTATAAGGGAATAGCGAGTTTGTATTTCACTTCCATTGGTTAAAAATGTGACCTTTTATTTGCATCGTTGAAGGTAAAATAGGTTGGGTTGACTGACCCACTTATTTTTCCAAAAGCTATATGTATGTTATGTTTCTCCGGTATTTGGTTTATGTGTACATTTACAATAGAACTTCGAAATTTTAAGCGCAAGCTGCCATAATGATAACCGATGCGTGTTTACATGATTATTCAGAGAGAATATAATGTGTCTCAAGTTTAGGCAAGATTTTACTTAAGCATATTTAATAAGGTCAAGGTGATAATTTGGATGGTTTATTCGGTGATGGCTATTGAAAATAGATCACACCCTTGACATTTTCTTATAAAGTTTAGTCACATTTTCACTTATGTTGTCTTCAAATTTATTTATATAGAGTTATGTGCCTTTTCAATAATTTACCCTGAACTCTTTAGAAAACATACATGTTCATGTTGGATTTGTTGCTAATTGGTGTTGATGATGATAGGGAAGATATTAGGTTTGAGTGAAAATTGATACAAAATTTGATAACATACTTTAGTGATGCAATTTTTTAGTGCTACTTTTGGGAAATTACAAGCGAAATGAGGCGTTGATGGTGTAAAGTGGACCTCAAGTGAGCTTAAAAACACCCTTTAATGTCAGATAAATCTCCGACACTTTTAGTGATTTTTATTTCATGGTTTAGAATGGAAAGAATATTGTACACATGATTGAAATCATCCATTATAGTTCTAGGCATTCACAGGTTATCCGTCGACTAATCATTTTGTGAAAAGATAATTAGCGACTTCTTAAATTGCACAAGAAAAAAAAAATCATTTTATTTTTTCACACTTTTCATTATTCTTTTTGCTTAATATCATCTCGATGCAAGTAAGTGCTTATAGCTTTTAACCCATATCAACCTATAACTTTGATGGCAAAAATTTTTTCAAGCCAAATTGAATGGTGACAATTCTTTGTTCAGTTTGTTTTTATGGGTATTAGGTTAATAGAATTGTCACCCTAATATTTTTTGTTTCTAATTTTTTTATTTAACATATTTGCCGTTATTAATTGTTATTTATTTACGTCCATATATTTTTGTCAAACAATATTATGAAGCTAACCGCCCATTGGAGTTATAACTGTAATATATATATATATATATATATATATATATATATATATATATATATATATATACTATATATACTAACTTCATAACCGCCAAATTAGCCTCATAATATGTTTGACAAAACAGGCGTAAATAAATAATTAATAACGGCAAATATTAAATAAGTAGAAACAAAATATTGGGGAATTTACCGACACATTCTAACCGTAAGCTGAACTAAAATTGTCACCATCAGCCGGCTGGCTGTTACGCCATCGCTGGAGTTGATAATGAGTTAAAAGCTATAAGCACTTTGCATGGGAAATGACAATTAGCAAAAGTAATGAAAAATAAAAGTATTTTAACGTACATTTAAGTAAGCTAATTATCTTTTCACAAAATGATTAGTTCGACGGTTAACTGTGCCTACTGTGGATGTTTCACTCGGCAATGTGCAATATTCTTTTCATTCTAAACAATGACAAAATCATAAAAGTGTCGAAGATTAAAGACATTAAGGAATGTTTTAAGCTTCGCGGGTCGCACACATCAGCACTTCATTTTGTATTTCCCAAAACCGCACTAAAAAATTGCATCACAAAAGTTGTTATCAAAGTGTCATTTCACTCGCTTTAATATCTTCACTATCATCATCTCACAATTAACAACAAATCAACATGGCTGTGGTGTGTTTCTAAAGGATGAAACAATGAAGGCAATACAGCAATATAAACTAAATTGAAACGGCATAAGTAATGTGACTGAACATGAAAATGTCGGGTGTGATCTGTTTTTCAGCCAGCCATCACTGAAGAATAAACATCGGTCATCACCTTGACATTAAATAGCCAACTGAAAAACTTGCCCCGCACCGAGACACATTATATACGAGCATGTCATGTAAACACGTCGAGATTATCATTATGGCGATTGTCATTGCATTTAAAAAGCTCGCACGCCAAACAAATGCTGGAAACCTGCATACGGTGCAGGAAAGTGGGTAAATCAACAACTCAACAGCGATACCAATAAGGTCGACACAACCAAGGAAGATACAACTTCAATTGATCCCCAATGAACTTCAAGCCAGGCTTTAGATTATATTATCTTTTGTTTATATGTCAAATTTTGAGCATTTATCGCCAACAAGCTGCTTAACAACTGGTTATGCGTGCACAGCCAAACATACGCACATCGCAGGCCCCGCTGCATTGCGAGAGCAATCGCTAGGCAAATATTTTCAAGTAATGAGCTACAACAAACGCGCTCTGTTAATTCTTTAAACCCGCCAGCGGATGAAGTTATTAGATACTAATGATAATCACGCAATCACGCAATTCTAACACGAACTTCGTAAATTGCCAAAACGTTTACAATAATGCCTTTTGTTGTTCTACCGTTTCCCGATTTTAAAGACAATTTCTTTAAATCAAACATAGTGAACACTTGTCATCTTTGTGCGCTCGGCATTCTTATGGCCACATGAACTACGCAAAAATGATACAAACTGTTGGCAGGCACTGGGCAAAACAATGATGGCGATCGTAAATAATGAAAAATTCCTAAGTGACAAAGTGAAGTTTGCTGAGCACAAATGATCATCATCGCGTCGTGAAATGGATAACGTCGGCAGCAGAGGTACGTTCATTCTGAGACATCAAAACAGCACTTTAGTGACGAAGTTACTGCCAATATTGACTTTATATTTCGATAGCATCTTAATTTCCTTCACTCTATAACATGAAATAACGCAAACAAAATCACCGGTAATAATATGCGGCGACAAGCTGCGACCACATGACATATATTTCTTTGTTGAGGCCGTTGCTCGACCGGCAATTAATTACCAGTTCATCGAAAAGAGCGGGGCCAGTCATTTTGCATGTAAAATGAAAAAGAGGAGCATCTCAGAGAAAGGCTTGGTACTTTCTTTTCTTTAAGATAACGCGACCCAATAACCTGCTGTTATGAAATTCGATGTCCAGATAAAATAAATTCACGCCAGATATTGCACTATGACTTGGTCTCTGTTGGTAATCCATTGCATTTCATACAATACATCGAACAAAATAAACAGCGGCAAGTATCAGTGATGTGGAAAGAACTGTATGTTAAACAAAATTATAATAAGGAATAAAATTTGTATATTGTGAGCTTTGTGAGGAAAAATTTGTTTATGCTGCTTTTGGCACATATTAACATATGGATTTGAAAACTCATTTTCTGCGACTGTTGAACGCACGCATAAATACATGGCAATAGCGGTGCGGTATTCAGCAAACTATAATTGCTTTCAATTCAAATGATTTACGACTTTCCCAATGTTTCTGGTTGTTGGATCCTACGCGTTCTGCCTAAATTAATGCATCGTGGTGACCTCCAACTTCTGCACTCCCTCAACCATTGAGCTAAACATGCTTGTTGCAGTGCATATGACAAAATATTAACCATACACAAGATATTTGCCTGCATATATTTATTAGTTTTTAAAGAGAAGTATATTTACCTTCTGGGAACTTTAGCAAATACAATGGTCGCTTAAATAGAATATATCTCACGTCATCTAATGTCGCTTTAAAAAGTGTATCTCATCATTTGACGACAGAGATGCGGGGCTGTAATCAGTTTTAGCGAGAAATGTCCAAAATGTTGAAATCAGCATTACCACAAACCTTCCGCAATAACGCCGTAGCGATATGCTTTCGTCAACAAACAAATCGTAGCCAACAATGTGCGCGTGAAGGAATAGAGGAGAATCCAGGTACTGAGGTATGGACCGGCTGCTTGACGGAAAGAATGACGAAGCTATTGGATATCTCCAGAAAATGAGGGCAACGAAGAACAGCCGTCTTTGACGGAGTTGGCGACGATGATATAACCTTTAGTCGCGGTGGTCACTCATGTAATGCACACTAGTTCGTTTTATGACTTTGCATGAACTAAATAGTCTGTGTAAAATCACAAAAGCAGTTTCTGTATACGAACTAGCATTCAGCCTTACTGGCATAAGTACAAGTAGCACCATTAACAATTGCATATTTGTTAAGGTATTCACCAGACACTGAGCATAAACATGCCGTGGCAAATCGTGGTCAGCCAATTGGAACTACAAACCAAACGACCGGCTAACAAATCACTAATTTATTTATGATTTATCAGCGAAAATCATACGCATCATTTTCATTGAAACATTGACAATAACGCTATAACTGCTGAAAAAGAAAATTGAATAATGAGGGCGTTTTCACAAACATATTTGCGCGTCAGCGTGTCAACATTAAATGAATGTTAATGCGACAAATCATTTGTTAACATAAAGTAATTGAAAATCAATTTGAAATGTGAACATGAAATTGAGATTGAATTTTCATAAAAAACAATATTTCGCCGAAACCAATGCGCATACGCTCCAAAACATGAAGATCGATATTGCCAATTTATACCGAAAGTCAGCATTAACCTCCAAACTCGCAGCAAAAATAAATACGGCAAAACAGTCGCGCCATCAAAATAATTTACGCCAAAAAGTAAAACCGGCAATATTATAGCGCACTGCCGATTGAGCTGAAAAAGAATGGGGCCACCAAACTGGCATTCAAAGTGAGCTTGACGTAAAAGTGAAAATGGGGTATCGTTTTGAAATGTGTTATGAAAGATTTGAGGACTGAGGAGGATTTAAATAGTGGGATACGAACTGTAATGGACAACTGAATTAAAATTGAATATTAGTTTGGAATTTCACATAAGCATATCTGGCAACAAGGCGGTGGTGTTTGTGGTTATTCATTTGCTTGACAAACACAAGGGCAACAGTGTGGTGGCATTTCCCCTCATCATAACATCGCCATGTCAAGCATTAAATTGCCAAGAAATGCATATAATGGCATGATATATATATATATATATATATATATATAATTGTTAATATACGTAAAGAAAGAAATGACTTACAGAAAGCTTGAAAGAAGGCAGGCGGTGAGGTTGATGAAGAAAAAATACTACACTTGTGATGCCAATACCTTTTTAATATATACTCCCTCGGTCCCATAATAATTGTCCTCTTTGACTTTTTTTAGTCTTTCTCGTTTAACTTTAACCATTAATAATTTTATTTGTGTTATATAATACTTGATAAAAGTTATATCAAATGAAAATACATTTAAAACTCAATCTATTCATATATTTTTTATCAAGTATTATATTACACAAATAAAAATATTTATGGTCAAAGTTGAATAAAAAAGACTTAAAAAAATCAAAAAGGACAATTATTATGAGACGGTGATAGTATATTTTTTTAATAAATAGAGAGTACACAAGTGATGCCAATACTTTTTTAATATATATTTTTTAATTCTGTTTTTACTATAATTGGAATAAAAATAACGAAAAAAAATATTAAACTTAACAAGTCAAAAGCAATAAAATACAAATTTGTGGAACATAAATCAATAAAAAATTGTATTATCCTGTTAATAAAGTGAGTAAACTGTCAAAAAATACTTTGGAACATAAAACATAAAGTTTGACAAGTTAAAAGTAGTAAATAGCAAAGGACATTTCCGTCGAAGTTTGACAAGTTCCAATGACTCTTCCATAGCTACTTGAGTTTTGATATATCATTTTCGACGTTATAACACCTTTCCAATCTAGTTTTCACCCTTTTTTCAGGTTTGAGATTGTTCATTTACGCCTGGTTCACCCGCGTCTAGAAAACCAATCGACCCATCGGTTTCCAGTTAAACCGGTATAGCCGACCGGGTTATGAATACACTAATTTTATCATCGACGTACCACGATTATCTAAATTGCAAGAAGCGTTAAAATTTTCTATATTCAATTCATTAGGCTGAACACACTGGCAACTTGGGGCGACCCTGCTATATCAGTTTTCTCTCTCCGACGACTTTATGACGACCAAGTTAATTTTTTTTAATTCAAATATTTTAAACATCAGATTTAAACTTCATTAATAATAAAACTGAAACATTACAATACTTGGAATAAAAATAAAAACATTACAAAGACAGCTAAAAATGTATACTAATAATATAAGTTATACATTATCTTGATTGCTTCCTTCATATCCATAAGCTCACGTTGTTGTCGAGGGGGCAAATTTGGGTCGATTGCTGAATTGTAGAAAATTATGTCTTGGTCCCGTTTCATTATTTCCATCAATTCAATTTGCGGATGTTGGAGCTCAATTTTGTGCATTTCCAACTCCTCGGCTCGCCGACTTCTTGCCTCTTCCATCTCCAGCTCTTTTTGCCTCAACTTTATGTAGTCTTCTGAAATCTCCTTTTTTCCCCGATTTTGATGACTTGAAGTTGAAGTACTTCTCGGCTAACGAACTAACAAATGATGCAGGTGGCTCACGAGAAGAGGCGACTGATTTCTTCTTGGCTGCGTCATGACCATGTGGTCGTGATTCTCGAGTCTCTTCCTCCTCAGAATCATCCACGTTGGGCAAATTCAAACCACCTTTTGTTGACCCTAAGGTGGTTTCTGAAGCCTTGAATTTCTTCCGATTATTATTCATGAAAGAAGGCATCTCAATATCCTTCCAAGCAGTATGATTCCTCAAAAATTTCCAACACTCCTCCAATGTAAAATCATGACGGTAAATCAACTTGTATTCTCTAAGACATTTTTGGTACGAATCGTGGTCATTTGCACCACTTTCATGATTCTCCTGGATGTTATCCATAATTGCACAAAATGCACCAACCCTACAATGAACCCTATTCTTCCATTTGGAAATAATCGAGTCGTACGATCTGTTTGAACCAGTTTCATTTATAAAGTACGTTATCACCTCCTCCCAAAACCCTAACCTGTTGATAGCATTTCCTCGATTGGAATTTTCCGACACATGAGTCCAGGCTTTACATAGCGCGACCTCATTCGCTTTTTTCCATGGTTTGGGCTTTGGATCTTGGGTTGCGACATTATTGCCCTTGGTTTGGGCCTTCGCCTTTGTAGCACGTCTCCAAGGCTTCTTTGGTTTGACGGGTGACGTATCTTCGACATCGTCATCGTCTTCAACCGGAATGGAACCTTGAAACGAACCGTGACCCGAACCTTGCCCCATCGAAACATCTTGACTCGGATAATGTTGACTCGCATAATGTTTAGTCGGATAGTTTTGACTCAGGTATTGTTGAGTCGGAAGGTCTTGAATAAACTCATCGAAATCATCCATATCAAGATTAACACCCTCAAGCGGGGAAAACGATTGATTTGGTTGGGAAGACTTTGAGAATTCCAAGGTAGGACGATACGACGACCCACTTGGTGATTGGTGAAAAGCGATATTAGGACGATACGATGGGACATATGGACGATTAAGGTAAAACGGGTTTTGATTTTGTTGTGGTTGTGGTAGTACGCATCGTGTTTGATATTCAAAACCGGGTGAACGAAAGCGAGAACGTTAATTTTGTGGTGGTGTTACACCGGTTTATTGAAAGTTCGGCTCCGGCGAGAAATTCAAATTCGGGACATTTTGTGGTAATCGGGATAGTGAGGTTTTTGATTTGGGAGTTTTTTTTGCTTGGCATGATGAATTTTGATGAGAAGTTGTTTGAATTGTGTTTGAAATTATGTGTTTAGAAGTGTGTTTGAGGTTGATATTAATAATGTTGTAAAAGTGGTAAAGTTTTTTTTTCTTTTTCTTTTAAAGTTTTTTTTTGTTGTGGTTGTGGTAGTACGCGTCGTGTTTGATATTCAAAACCGAGTGAACGAAAGCGAGAACGTTAATTTTGTGGTGGTGTTACACCGGTTTATTGAAAGTTCGGCTCCGGCGCGAGTTGATTTGGAGAACGCTGATTGATAAGGGTACACCAAGGAGATTTGTAAGAATTATTAAGGATATGTATGAGGGGGCTAGGACCCGTGTTCGGTCAACCGTGGGGGTCTCAGAGTTTTTCCCGGTGGAGGTCGGGCTACACCAGGGATATGCCATTAGCCCTTATCTCTTTGCCTTGATCCTAGATGAGTTATCTCTAGGGATCCAAGAGGGCATCCCGTGGAGCATGATTTTTGCTGACGACATTGTGTTAGTGGCAGATTCGGCGGAAGGGTTAAACCTCAGACTTGAGCATTGGAGGAGGCTCTTGAAAACAACGGCCTTCGTGTGAGTAGAGAGAAGTCCGAATACTTGAGATGTGACTTTTGGAGGATCGAGACAGACCATCACGAAGATATTCGTATTGGTGACCACATCCTGCCACCTAAGGAGTCTTTTAAATATCTGGGATCGATGATTCACAAATCGGGGAGGATAGATGAGGCGTGTCTCATCGGATCGGTACTTTGACGAGATGGGCGTGCAGGTACTTTGTGATAGGAACGTCCCTTTTAAGCAAGGGAAAATTTTACAAGGTGGCGATTAGACCGGCTTTTCTTTGTATGCGAGTCTGGTGGCCCATCACCAAGACACTTGCTAACCGGGTTGAGGTGGCGAGGCCGAGAATGCTAAGATGGACTTGTGGCAAAACATTGTTGGACATGATTCGAGCGAAGTTTTCGAGCAAAATTGAGGTCGAGAATATTATCTCAAAGATGAGAGAAGGAAGGTTGAGGTGGTTCGGGCATGTCAGGAGAAGGCCACTAACAGCCGATTAGAAGAGTTGAAGAGCTCCAGTGGATGGCGTGAGAAGAAGGGGTAGACCCAAACTTCGGGTGGGAAGAGCGAATTAAGCTCGACATGAAGGAGCTTCTCTTGTCGAGGACATGATCTCGATAGGAAGGCGTGGAGAGATAGAATTAGGATCTGCGGGTAGTTGTTTTAGGGTAGGAGCTCTGTGGCTTTTGTATTCTTTAGAGGTTAGGCTTTTGGTGTCTCTTTGTTGCCATGCCCTTGCTTTTTGTTTTGGTTGCCTCGTCTTTGATCTGCCGTAGATTTAGGCCTGGTGCGTTGTTTTCTTTATGTATGTGTTTCCCATTGCATGTGCCCTAGTTTTTGCCCCCAGTGTGTTGCTTTGCTTTGCTCTGTGTGTGTTTGTCTGCTGTTTGTGCCTTGGTCCCTTTTGTTTGTCCTTTGCTTTTGTGCCTTTTGCTTGGTTCTTTCTTCGGGTTTCTTGTTTTTGTTTACCTTTGTTGTGTGCGTGTTTGCGCGCTTTGTTTGTTTTACTGCTACCTTATACCTTTCTTGCATCTTTGTTTTCGCCTTTTGCTCTCTCTTCTTTTTCTCACCCGCTTTTGCACTTGCGGAGGTCTCGTTGGAAGCATCTCTCTACTCCCCGGGTACATCCTGGGATAGGGGTACGATCTGTCTACATTTTACCTCCCCCATACCCTGCCTCGGCGGGATTGGGTTTGTAGTTGTTGTTGTTGTTTTAAAGTTTTTTTTTCTTTATATCAAACGATTGTTTTTTTTTTCTGTTGGTTTGTGTTTAAACTTCAATCGACTAAATGACCTAGTCGTTTCATTTCCTCCTCGCCGACTGATGCCGACCGACTACCCAGAAAGGGGCGACCTTACTTGACCGATCGGTCGACCTTACTCGACCGACCCCATTGTGTTCAGCGTTAACTTATTCTCCGAACTTAACATCCTTTTTATCCAAATTTCAAAGTTTAATCATGTTTTTCACATAACAATTTATCAATAAGTTAACAGACAAATTAAGCAATATCAAACTATTATATAATTAACTCATCTTCGAATTTTAACCTCAATGCATTAAACTATCTTTTAATTGATATCCAACCCTTCTCTTACAATCTTATTCGAGATGCTCTTAGGCTGAATGGCAAGGGGAGTTTTGCACTCACCTTACACATCCACTCACACGCTACCTCCTTGCCATATGTCTCGACTAACGTGTGAGTCTCACATCCTAAGAGAAATTAAGGTGACCAACTCACCTAATTGATTTGTGTGCATGTTATTCAACCGTTTGGTTTGTAGAGTAAAAAATAAAATAAAATTGTGAGTTAGGTGAGTGGAAGTGAGTCCCTTGTCCACAAAAAGGTGAGTGGAAGTGAGTGAAAGAGAAAAGAGAAAGAAAACTGATGTAGCACTGAAGTGTAAGATGAGTGAACCTTAACCTTGCCTTCCAGCTTTATGATTAGGTTTTATCATTTCAGAAGGTTGTAGACTTGTAGGACCCTAGTTAATAATGACCAACCAAAAAAAGTAATATCGTAAATCAACTGTCGCAGAACTATGTTTATGTATTAGTGGTATTGAAATGAAAAAAATATTACGTATTTAGGGAGGAGGGAGTGGTCACCTAATACCTTAGGTGCCACCTCACCTCCATCCAATAAAAACATTACACATTAAAAGTACCCAATTTTACCCTAACCATACACTAAGTGGAGGGAGTGGTCACCAATTTGTACCCGATTTTTTTTTTTTCATACATAAAATCACATACAATATTTAAAATAAAAACATACCATTTCATTAAATAAAATAAAACATTACATAATACTTAAAAAAAAACATAACATAATACTTACAAACATAACATAATACTTAAAAAATAAGTAGATTAAAATAAAAAACACACTAATCATCGAGATACGGCAAGTTTTGACGTGCTACGTGCTCCGTAAGATCATATCGAAGACGGTCATGGAGAACTTCTTCTAGTAACTCCGCTACCACACTGTCGTCGTACACTGGCTGGACCGGCTAATCCATTATATGAACGGGTGAGATTGCCTCCTCGCGTTTTATAACCATATTGTGCAAAATAACAGACGCATGAACCTGATTGGCAATCTTCGCTTTGGTCATAGCTCTGAGAGGTCGATCGAGAATTTTCCATTTTCCTTTGAGAGCACCAAAAGCTCGCTCGACATTTTTCTCGCCCCCTCTGTAACTTCAGGTAAATCTCTTTTCCTTTGGTTCGGATGGATACGGGTATGCTTTAACAAATGTAGACCACTTAGGATAGATTCCATCTGCCAAATAGTAGTAGCGTTTGTAAAGCGTCCATTCACGTTGAATGAACTGTTCATCGCCGTTCCATTTCGATCTGTAAGATACAAGTCAGACTGATTCAATACGTTGATATCGTTGTTTGACCCTGGTGGACCAAAAAAAGCATGCCAAATCCACATATCTTGTGACCCGGTGACTTCAAGCATAATAGTGGGAACACCATAGTCACCTCTAGTATATTGCCCTCTCAGATGTCTAGCTAGGACAATTTTTCCATCGGCGTGTGTACGGTCGATGCTACCAAGCATCCCAGGGAGGTGATGCTTCGCTTCATGGGCCTGGAAAATGCGAGCAGGTCGTGTTGTAGGCCTACGTAGGTACTCTCGACCGTACAACGAATGATGGCCGACAAAAATAATCAAGAGTTTCACGTGACGTTCTTGCAGCCATGCATAAATATTCATCATACTCATCCGAGGGATTAGGTTGCGAGTTGCCTAACGGCCGAAGTGATTTTTTGTTTCGCCGTGAAACTTTTTTTCGAACGCGCATCGTAGCCTTCTTGAAAATATGGGTATCTCGCTTCAATGTCGCCCACTATTTGCAAAAACATGCTCTTCTCCATTCGAATTTTTTTTTAAAGTACTCTTCGTTGTACTTTGGTGTTTCAACGAACCAATCATTCTCTAACGTTTGAAGACCTATTGCCCGTTGACGATTTACGCTAGTTCGGCTAGAGCTTGCCGTGTCGCAAGATAATGAGCCGATTGAAGCAAGTATTGCAACGAGCTACCCGTGGATATCTCGTCGGACGAAGATGGAATAATGCATTCGAATTCGGAAGAATCGGAAGACATTTTGGCAATTATTTTTTGTTTTTGAGAGATTTTAGTGTGTGTTTTATTTGAAAATAAAGAGAGTAATATTTGGTTTTAAAGGGATTTTTTTTTTTTTTTACTGAAGAATGAAGTCGACTGTTTGGCTCCAACGGTCAAAAAACCCAATCCAACCTCACATTTCACACTCGGCTTGGTATACCGAATTTTGTACCCGATTTTCATACCCAACGAGGTGGCGGCGGTGTTACCGCTCGGGTAAGGGTACCCGAATCCCTTACCCGTGCCCACTCCCTCCTCTCTTAGTGGTATTGAAAGATCTTGCGGTGGTTACTGTAGCAAAGCAAGCATTTAATGCAAAGTTTCCTAATTTGGCAGAAATAGTCCCTGATATTTAAGTGGCGCTGCAAAATTAGTCCTGCGGCATTAATTGCTATCTATAGTAATCTGGCAAAAATAGTCCCTAAGGTTTAAGGGGCGTTGCAAGGTAAGTCCTGTAGCAAACATCAATTGCACACTTTCCCAAGTTGGCAGAAATAGTCCCTGATGTTTAAGTGGTATTTGCAAAATAAGTCCTACAACATTAATTGCTATCTATAGCAATCTGGCAAAAATAGTCCCTAAGGTTTAACTGACGTTGCAAAGTAAGTTCTAGGAATTAATTGCTAAGTATAGCAACTTGGCAAAATTAGTCCTTAAGGTTTAAGTGTCGTTACAAATTAAGTCCTTTGAAGTCAATCCCGCTGCATCGCGCGGATTCACACACTCGTTAGTGCTAATAATAAAACCTTTGAGGCGAAAATGTCAAAGCGGATAATAATTACCAGTATTGTATATATATAAAATAAGTTGATTGAAAAAGACTTGTGGATGATGAAGTCTAATTGGATTTATTGGAAGTTTCCTTTTGGTTAAAAGTAAATTGAGGGAACGTGCGCTTAACTAAATTAAATTTCCCACCGAATCACCAACTTTAGTGCATACGAGTACTTCCTTTGTGATAAGATGATCATTTGTCTTTTTACCTCTACTAAATTTTTTCTTATGTCTTTAAAAAGTCTAAACTCTCTTCATAGCAAAAGCTAGTATGACTTTAATATTCAAAATACCATCGACATATCTATTATGATTCGATAAATAATGTTCTAGACGGGGTGTTTAAAAGCTTTTTGAATGACTTTAATGGGGAGATAATGGTGTGGTCATATATAATGTGTTTCGTTTTTTAGTTAAATGGTCTATATGGAGAAGCAAAGGGAAATTCCCTTTAAGACTCATTAAAAGACCCACTACTTAATCCAGTAAAGAAACAAAAAAGCTTTTGTGGCGACAATGTTTTGGTCAATATGTGGGTAGGGTCATGACAGTTGTAGTCCAACCTACCATTTGTTTGAAATTATGTAGTAACCAGAATACGGTATTGACAAATTTTGTCCTCAATATCAAACTACCCACCATGTCGGGTATATTTTCATTATATATACGACATGACGCCATAAATGATTGTTGCAAATAAATTTTTAGCATCTCGGGTACAAAATAACATCTATACACGACATGGTTTTGACATCGTTTTTTTTATTGTTGTTCACACTTACCCACACACATCTAGTGTATTTCTATACACGACATGGTGAGTAAATACACGACAGGGGACAAAGTTTAAGGCATGTCGGGTATAGATGCATGAAAATACACGACATGGGAAAAAGACAAGGTTCCCCATCTCGTGTATTGAAGTCCTCTATACACGACATGAGCATGTCTTTTTCCCATCTCGTGTATTTTCTTGAATGGTACCCGACATGCCCCTAAACTTTGTCCAATGATTGACCCATGTCGTGTATTTTCTTGAATGGTACCCGACATGCCCCTAAACTTTGTCCAATGTTTGACCCATGTCGTGTATAGAAATACACTAGATGTGTGTGGGTAAGTGTGAACAACAATAAAAAAAACCATGTCAAAACCATGTCGTGTATAGATGTTATTTTGTACCCGAGATGCTAAAAAATTATTTGCAACAATCATTTATGGCCATACACGTCCATGTCGTGTATATAGTGAAAATATATACCCGACATGGATGGGTAGTTTTGATATTGAGAAGAAAGATGGGTATGTGCAGACACGGTATTTTGAATTTGGGTACTACAGTAATACTTGCTTGTTTTAACCATAACTATACATATATATTAAATGCAAACTAAGAATTAAATAGGTAAAGATCACCACATAAGTATTACGGAGTATTATATAGGTAATAAACTAATAATACTTATATAACTGCCAACATAAGTATTATTATATAGGTAACGTACGTGTGCTGATTATCTCCAAATACTATGGTTATGCAAGTTTGATTTCGGCTTTGGACTTTGAAAGTGGGTGAGTTGACGTGGAATGGACAATTGTACAACTGGAAATTTGGCTTTGTTGTAGTAACTATCACGGAGTATAGTTGATAAAAATGGAAAATCAATTAACGAAGCAACCTAGCCTGATTTTGTATAAATAAAAATTGTAACAAATCCGAAAACTGACCGTAATTAAACACCTAAAAAGCAACAATAACATCAGTTTAATGACTAAATGCATGTGGCATCAATAATTTCGTTAATCCACTAAATAGTAAATAGGAATATTATAAAAATTTGTAGGCACATAAGCTCAATAGCGTATCCGATAAACCCGAAATTACATAATAACAACTCACACATGATTTTTTAATGTAGGAAGAAAACCAAAGTTTGCAAACAAATCTTGCTTTCAATTCAGAAGTGACAAAAACACAGATCCATTAGCAGGCGAGTATACACATTTATTAGTTGTTGATTGAAAAGAAAATAAACATAAAGCAAGGCCCGATTCTGATAAACAAAAAGCGGATAAACATAAAATAATGAGAATGTCTAACCAATGCTCTAAGGGCATTGGTTAAGATTTGTCATTTTGTGGTTTATAATAACTATTCATGTGGGTCCTCCGTCCAAATATGTAATTATATATTAACTATAAGTACCATTTGTGTAACTAAAAACCACAAAATGCCAAATCTTAACCAATGCCCTTAGGGCATTGGTTAGACATTCCCTAAAATAATTTAAGAAGATTGAGACAAAGCTTAACCTAACCTTCGATAAACGAAGAAGAAAAAGTAGCGGTGAGAACTTGTAGGAATGTTTTTTCTTTGAAAGAGAAGTCGCAGGAATGTTTGATAGAAGCTATGGCGAATTAAGCCTATTGTAGTATATAGATGATATTTGTAGGCATTTCCACATAGGTATGCATGTGGGTCCAAAACGGACTTTTTCTAATCCTTCTCTCTCCTAATGTATGCCACGATTCACCTAGTCAAATTATAAAGTATAAAAGAATAACCTAAAATTCTAGAATAAGAGAAGTTCCTTGAATTTGGGAAAACCAAAGTTATTTGGCCGTATGTGTA
Source organism: Chrysanthemum makinoi (assembly GCA_910596185.1). NCBI lineage: Eukaryota > Viridiplantae > Streptophyta > Magnoliopsida > Asterales > Asteraceae > Chrysanthemum > Chrysanthemum makinoi. The sequence continues at coordinate 313,811,360 of OU343221.1, forward strand.
ACAACCGACCCAAACGAACACAAAAGCTCACATAAATCGACAAAATTGCAAGAAGACAAATCGGAATGAAGACAAAATCTTACATAAATCGACAAAATCGCATGAACACAAAACCTCACATAAATCGACAAAACCACAAATAACCTACCTATACACTCATGACTCATATGGCGTCGTCGTCGATGAATCTTTGTGGAGGTCATTCATAAATTTTATCACGCCAATCAGCTAGGATCAACTTAATAATTGTTTGATGAATTGCATAGACATCTTGGATTGTTATAACTTACGAGCTACGTGTAATAAAAATTAAACATCCTATTATGAGTCTAAAGAAGGCTTTTTTTTTTTTTTTCTTGTCGCAAAAGAGCTATATGACTTTGCTAAACCAAATACGCACCCTTTAAACGACGATAACCTTCCTAGGCATATATTTGAAACATGTTATGTTTGACTATTATTAACATAACAAGTGTGCCCCACTAATCATGTTCTTAAACTTTACACCACAAGTCGAAGCTTCTTGCTAACTTCAGTATAGATCGTGTTGCTTCAAAAAAGTATATTTAATATAAAGACTTGCAAATTAATTATCAATATATTTATAGACCACTACCATCTATAGAAAGGCAAATATATTACTACGTAATCCTTAAAATCAAGGCATCAGCATGGTTTGGAAACGAATTTGCAAGGAAATAATTTCAATAAGTCAAGAAAATTATGTTAAAGGGACTATACGAGGTTTGTCGATCCCATTGTTGTTGGAGTCATAAGGTTTTATTAGTATGATTGTCTATATGTGTACGTGTGAAAGAGGTTTAAACGCGAGAGAGTTGCAAATAAATCAATACTGATCGCGTATGACCTCCTCGGCGCTTATACGGGTCGGGCGCGGACTGACTATGATTGCCTGAATGCCCCCGGCACCCATATAGGTCGGTCGCGGACTAGATACGTACCCCGACAATGGTCACTAAACCATTCCGCGGATAGTAGATACGTCCGAAGGAGAACGCAACCGCGCCCAACATTAAAGGTAGGGAATCTCGCTCAGGCTTGGCGTACACGCCTGCAGTCCCCAAAGGGAAAGCGGGACAACTCCCGCCCAAAACATTGTCACAGCAACGGGACAAGCTCAGGAGTTGACCTACGTCACTCCCCACTCATAGTTGTCCTCTCATGGCTCGTGACCTTGAGAACACGACAGAAAGGTCAACCATATAAATAGAGGCCTCGCCACTATTCAAACGGTAACACTTACACACTCTCTCTCTCTAGAACCAACTTTATCTCTCTAAAAACTACCACTTACTCTCACGCCGGAGGTTGACCGCGGAACTCCGTTCTGCGGTGAGGCTAACGGTGTTGGTTTTCTTAGCAGCTTACAATCAAGAATCTCACTTAATACAAGATCTATTTCCTGAGGAGTTAGCTTATACTAATCTTCATTAGCTAGGGGAGCGCCCAGAATTGTATTAACAAGTTGTCGCCATCCGTGGGACCAGTAACATAACTGCGTTTCCAGTAACATAACTGCATTTCTAAAAAAAACTCTAATGAGCAACTTGGCAGAATACCCTTCCCCGTCTCCTGAGCCGTCCACGGTCAGAAACACGGGTGGGAAGGAAAAAGTGCAAGACGCAGAACAATACAGCCCTAATGCCGCCACGAAAGACGCGTCAATAAGGAGTTACGTGAGAGGCACTACCATCAGATCTTGCCCTTCATGGCAGAAAAGGTCCATCAGGAAAAACTGGATCGGGTCAAGACCCGTCTGGATTTCGATGATGAGACTAGAAATGAGAGATCTCGAGAACACGCCCGGAATACTCAATCTGAAAGAAAACGGGCACCTAAGAGGAGGCGCGAGACCAGTCCTAGTGCCAGGTCAGATCCATCGGAGTATTCCAAGTCACGGAGTGTCTTCTCGAGACTCAGCAGTCGAGACGAGGGGTGTTCTAGAGAGAAGAGCCGGTTGGAGACCAAGAGGCCGCGACCGGATGTATTCTCAAGACTGGAAAAGGAACGTCCACACGTGACCACGAGACTTGGTGACCAAAAACCAACAGTGTTCTCCAGACTCCAGTCAAAGGTAACTTCCCGCCGGCAACACAAAAGAGAGGCGGAGAAGCAAAGAAAACGGGACGCGACTGAAAAAGACTCGGTCGATGGACACCAACGAAACCGGAGGGTGACCCGCGGTAGTGCTTCTCACTCAAAGTCTGGCAGAGGAGAAACATATCACTTATGTCGAAGCAGAACTAGGGAAGTATCTCCTCCAGAAAGCGAGGAAAGCACGGGAGGACATTGGAAGTCCACCCCGAAGAATAAAGGAGGAAGGGAATCCGATGAACTCTACTCCCCGTACGACGTGGCCGATACAGATCCCTTCACCCGCAGTATACGGAATTTTGAGTTCCCAAAAAGAACAAGAATGCCAGCTCACATCAGAACATACGACGGGACAGGAGACCCGGAAGATCATCTGAAGATATTCCAGACCGCGGCCAAAGTGGAAAGATGTGCCATGCCCACATGGTGCCACATGTTCAATTCCACACTAATAGGGCACGCCCGCGTCTAGTTTGATGAGCTGCATCCAGAAAGCATCGACAGCTTTGAAGAGTTGAGATCAAATTTCTCTCGTACTTCCTCCAACAGAAGAAGTATACGAAAGACCCTGTTGAGCTACACCACATAAAACAGCGGGAAGGGGAATCCACGGAAGCATTTGTGGAGCGCTTCAAAACAGAGAGCATGCACGTGAAAGGAGCCCCAGAATGCATGAGAGTTTCCGGTTTCATGCACGGGATAACGAACCCGGAACTGATCAGAAGGCTCAATGACAACATTCCCCAGACGCAGGATGAAATGTGGAAGGTAGTGAAAGCATTCCTCAGAGGTGAGTTGGCCGCGGCCAACCAGTCAAAAAAGAAGCACTCCCAGTGGAAGAGCCAGGATGGAGGGCAGAAAAACATCCAGATCTTTGAAAGAAAGGGAGAGTTCAAGACCCGCTCAAGGCCGGAGAGAAAGAGGGGGGACAGGTTCACTCCCCTCACGAAGACGCCAAAGGAAATCCTAGCCATGGATACGGTCAAATTCACAGCCCCTCCGCCAATGTCCAGCCCGGTCGAGTCTAGGAATAAAGACAAGTACTGTGACTTCCACAGAGAAAAGGGGCACAACACGGATGAATGCTATCAGTTGAAAAAACAGATAGAAGAGGCAGTCAGGTCTGGACAGCTCGCACATCTGGTCAAAGAAATCAAGAATGGAGCACAAAAGAATGGCGGTTCCAAGGGCGGAAAGAAGGAGACCGCGGCCAAGGACAAAGCTCACGCCATATACATGGTCCACACTTGGCAACGGTCGGTCAAACCCAAGCTGGGTCCGGACGCAGTCTTGAACATGGAAATATCTTTTCCCCCCATATCCGGAGATGACTGGGATGACCATCCGCTGGTGATCAAGGCCGATGTAGAAGGGTGCACAATCCACAGAATGTACGTGGATAACGGAAGTGCTTCAGAAGTTCTATACGAACATTGCTTCAACAAGCTAAGCCCGGACATCCGCAAGAGACTAATTCCCGCTTCATCACCACTATTGGGTTTCAGTGGAGAGCTCTCGTGGCCGTTAGGACAGATCCTCTTGGAAGTAACATTGGGAGACGAAGAGAAGTCAGCCAGTGCTTGGATGAACTTCATGGTGGTACGATCTCCGTCTCCCTACAACGGGATAATCGGACGACCGGGGATTAGGCTGTTGAGAATAGTGCCATCCACGGCGCATGGGATGCTGAAATTTCCTACCTGTAACGGAGTCGTGACTTTGCACAGCGACAAAGTAGTCCCGGTTGAATGCAGAATGGTTGCGGAACCAGAACCCTGTCATACAACCACGAAGGCAGAAGTGAAGGAAGGAGTCGCGGTAGCAATCAACCCCAGATTCCCCGACCAAACGGTCACCATTGGGGGAGGGTTAAGCGAGAAAGGGAAGAAGAGCCTCTGCGACCTGCTTAGGAATAACCTGGATATCTTTGCTTGGGAACCTTCCGACATGACCGGAGTCCCGCGGACAATAGCGGAACACAGGTTGAATGTCAGGGAGGGTTATGACCCCGTACGACAAAAGAAGATAGGGCAGGCTCCAGAAAGAAATAAAGCCATCAACGAAGATGTTACCAAGTTAGTGGCAGCAGGAATCATGAAAGAAGTACACTACCACGACTGGTTGTCTAACCCGGTCCTCGTCAAAAAGGGCGACGGAAGCTGGAGAATGTGTGTGGACTTCAAAGATCTGAACAAAGCCTGTCCGAAAGATTGCTACCCATTGCCGGAGATCGACTGGAAATTCGAATCCCTCTGCGGATACCCATTTAAATGCTTCCTTGACGCATATAAAGGGTACCACCAGATACAGATGGCAGCCGGGGATGAAGAGAAAACGGCATTCCACACAAACCAAGGCATCTTCTGCTACACCAAAATGCCTTTCGGTCTAAAGAATGCTGGTTCCACATATTAGAGGCTCGTGGACAAAGCGTTTGAGAAACAAATTGGAAGAAACTTGGAAGTATATGTAGACGATCTAGTCATCAAAAGCCACTCAGAAGAAGAAGTACTCAGAGATATGAAGGAAACCTTCACGACCCTAAGGAATATCAATATGAAGCTTAATCCTAAAAAATGCACCTTTGGAGCGAAGTAGGGGATGTTCCTGGGTCATGTGGTGAGCAAGGAGGGCATCAGAGCTTGCCCAGACAAATCTGCGGCCGTAGCAACCCTCAAATCCCCAACAACCAAAAAGGAAGTGTAGTCCTTGAACGGGAAATTAGCGAGTCTTGGTCTCTTCATGTCCAAGTCAGCGGAAAGGTCCCTCCCATTCTTCAAGACATTGAAAAAGTGCATTAAAAAGAGTGACTTTTACTGGACAGCGGAGGCGGAGCAAGCATTCAAGGAAATGAAACAGCACATTGCCAATCTGCCAATGGTCATCGCTCCGCAACCAAAGGAGGAGTTGATCATGTACTTGGCCGTGTCCCAAGAAGCTGTGAGTGCGGTGTTATTAGCACAAAGAGAGTCGCGGCAACAGCCAGTGTACTTCGTTAGCCGCGCCCTAAAGGGTCCGGAGATGAATTACACTCCAATCGAGAAGCTTGTCCTGGCGCTAGTATATGCATCCCGCAGGCTACGGCGATACTTCCAAGCACATCCAGTGGCGGTCATCACGAACCAACCACTGAAGCAAGTCTTGACCAAGACAGAAAAGAGTGGAAGGATGGCCGGATGGGCAATAGAGCTGGACGAACATGACATTACCTTTCGACCCCGGACAGCCATAAAAGGATAAGTGCTAGCGGACTTCATTGCTGAGATTCTAGAGGAAGAAACTCCTGATAAGGAAAAAGACAAGCAACAATACTCGGAACCGTGGAAACTATTCACGGACGGATCATCATGCATGGAAGGGTCCGGAGCAGGCTTAATCCTAACAAACCCAGAAGGATAGGAGTTCACATACGCCCTGCGTTTTTAATTTGAGGCATCCAACAATAAAGCTGAGTACGAGGCACTGATCGCAGGACTGAGGATTGCCAAACAAATGCGGGTAGGGGACTTATCAGCAAATGTTGATTCCCGCCTCGTGGCGAATCAGATAAACGGAGCATATGAGGCAAAGGAGGAAAGCATGGTGCGCTACCTGGCAAAGGCCAAAGCGTTGATTGAAGGGTTTCGGACATTCTCCATCAGACAGATTCCCCGGAGCCAAAACAAACAAGCAGACGAGCTAAGCAAGATTGCATCCATCAGCTTCGCCCACCTAACAAAACAGGTCCTTGTGGAAGTCTTAAAAGAGAAATCCATCAAAGAAAAGGAGGTACTGGAAATCGTGGAGAAAGATGGGAACACATGGATGACACCCTTAATTGAATATCTGAGGGATGAAATACTACCGGCGGATGACAACAAGGCCAAAAAACTACGGATCAAGGCAAGGCAGTACACGTTGAGGGACGGAATCTTATTCCGGAAATCTTTCCTAGAACCGTGGCTCCGATGCGTAGGCCCCACCCAAGCCAACTACGTGCTACGAGAGATCCACGAAGGGTCGTGTAGTATGCACTCAGGCCCAAGGGCGGTAGTAGCCAAAGCAATTCGGTCCGGGTATTACTGGCCAACGATGCACAAGGACGCTCGTGAGCTAATACAGAAGTGCGAAGATTGCCAAGTCCACCGTCCGGTTCCAAAGAATCCGCAGCAAAATCTGACCCCAATCACTTCTCCTTGGCCTTTCTACAAGTGGGGTATAGACATCTGCGGACCTTTCCCAGAAGGACCTGGAAAGGTGAAGTTTATGATTGTAGCGATAGACTACTTCACCAAATGGATCGAAGCCAAACCCTTAGCTTCCATCACAGGAAGACAAGTGAAGAAGTTCGTTTGGGACAACATAGTCTGTCGATTCGGCTTGCCAGGAGAGATAGTGTCGGACAACGGAAAGCAGTTCCGCGACAACCCATTTAAGGATTGGTGCCAGAAGCTCAACATCAAACAACGGTTTGCGTCGGTCAAACATCCGCAGGCAAATGGGCTGGTCGAAAGCGCGAACAAAAGTCTGGGAGAAGGCATCAAAGCAAGGCTGGAGAAAGGAAGCAAAGACTGGGTGGAAGAAGTGCCGCATGTGCTCTGGGCACACAGAACCATGATCAAAACAAGCAACGGGGAAACCCCATTTTCCCTTACATATGGCACCGAGGCAGTTATCCTAGTCGAGATTGGAATGCCAAGTCTCCGATGTACAACCGTAAACCAAATCTCCAACGACCAGAAGCTTCGCCTAAATTTGGTCATCCTGGAAGAAAAAAGCGAAGCCGCTGCCATCGAAGAAGCGCGTAGCAAAGCAAGGATGGAGGGGTACTACAATTCCAAAGTTCGAAGCACGGCCTTCAGACCCGGAGAATTTTTCTACCGCAGCAACGAAGCTAGTAGAGCGGAGGACACTGGAAAGCTCGGTCCAAAATGGGAAGGGCCATATGAAGTAATGGAAGCACTCGGGAATGGAGCGTACAAGCTCAGAGGCGCAGATGGGGAGATACTCCCAAGAACGTGGAACATCCGCAATTTGAAGAAGGGAAAATTGGTCAAATAGACCGCGCGCCCTGATGCATATCACTTTCTAGACCACTTTTATTTTTAATTTGAAAATAGACCGAAGGCAACCGCTGTCATTGGGCAACTCAACCACATTGCGACAAGTGTCCCGTATGTGTAAGGTATTGTTTTTTGGGCAACCAAAAGTCGCTGGGCAACAGTATAATTTTAAAAAGGGTTCTATCGTCATTTTACGTTAGATAAAAAAGTACACATTTGAATAGTAAAAGTACAGTATCCATTAATTAAGAGAGTTCAAAATCCAAAAGTCACTGACCCATAAAGCATCCATAGTTATCGGTATTCTCTGTTTTTGCTTCTTGCAGTACTATTTTCACAAATCAACCCGTCTTCTTCGTCAGCCCCCTTTCTTCCTTGTAACGTCAGTTATGTCACCATCTTTAAAGGTACAGTGTTGATTGCAAAACCACATTCGATTCATCAAGTTTTAAAAAAATGTTCCCAAATATGGTACGTAAATATTCTTCTCGTTGTTTATTACATATGATTATTTCCAATTGGTTCTGTGTTATAATAAATCGTTTTTGTTATTCGATGAATACCTATGTTAGATTGGTGTTAATTCCATTTTATAATCCATTGCTCTTTTTATGTGTTAATTCCAATGGTTCTGTGTTATAATAAATCATTTTTGTTATTCGATGAAAGACCCTTTACCCAAAAATACATCTTTCTGCACAGGTTCACCAATGTTTAGAGTCTTAGCAATATGTCTAGGTGCAGGGATAGGGTGAGATTGCTTTTGGTTGACCAATTGTATGGCAATCTCATTGTCAGCCTTTTTTGGTTTTGGTGTTGGTGTTATTGATGTGGTTATAATTGTAGCAATGGTTGCCTATGCAGTGGAAACGTCTGAAGTGGCAGATACTTGTGTAATAATAGCAGCAGTGGTTACTCCAATACTAGCAGTGGATGCAGCAATACTGGAAGTGGTTGCCTGCACCCCTTCATTCTCCTTTTCTTCAACTGCAGCCTATAAAGAATCATCTTGACTCTTGAGGTTTGGAAATTTTATGTTTCCTAGTGAATAATATCAATAACTAATGGAATTTTGAGTTTAGTATTGCAATTATAAGTCTAGTTAGAGTATATTCGCATATGAAGAATATCGAGATTGGGTATTATTTTCATTATTTATGTTTTCACAAATGATATCATAAAATCATAACATAAAATTTGATGCAGTAATCGAGTACGTTGTTAATTAGATAAATGCTTATTACCTTACATACCTAATCAGTCCAAAATAGCACATTATTAAACATATACAAAACACATTCATAACCCTAAAAATCATCAGCATCAGCTGCAACTTCTTTGAGTCTGTTGATAAGATTTTTGGCACATTCAACCATCTGTTGATACTTAGCTTTGACAACAGCATTATGATCTTTCAAATTCTTAAAACTGGTTTGCATCTCTTCATACTTCGCTTCGGCATCAGCATTATAATCTTTGTAAATCTTAAAATCAGCTATCGCCTCTTCACACGTTGATTCCAAATTAGCATTATCATCTTGGATCCTCTTGAAACGCGCTTTCATATCTTCATACTCACATTCATACTCTGAAAGTTGTTCAATCATTCCCTTTATCTTATCAATCAGCTCTTGTTTCTCTCTAAAATTTCCTTCTATTGGGAAAGTCTTTCCCGGCTCACAAGCAATTACCATTCTCTTGAAACGGTCTATCATGTCTTTAAATAAAGAATCGTGCAAATTAGTACAATTCGGAGTGCATGTACCATGTTGACACAAAGAACACGCCATTTCGTAAATGATTGTGATGATTGATAATCTAATTGATCTAAATGTCAATTTACGAAAATATCACAGTAGAAGTGAAAGGTAAATTTCACAAATGAAAAGGTGTTTTTAGTTTGTGTGTAGACAGTTGTATTATTTATTGACAATTTGAATTGGTGTATAGTGTGAATAATCCAAACTAACTGTAATAATTGGTGTTTGCAAATGGGTTTTTTGTGGTCACAAAGAGTTAAAGTATCAGTGGCCTCTGCATTTTTCTTTTTTTGACTTTTTTGTGAACTCTAGGTCTCTACCATTTGCCTATTTTGTTTTAAATTTTCACCTGTTTACTGGTAAGGATGTCAGTTGCTTTTTGGGAAATAGTTTTTGTATTTTTAAATCGAATTAATAATCTTCAACTATCAACATTCACACATTCCTCGAGCATTACCAATCCATCAAGTCATAAAAGACTTGATGCAATGAACACAATTAAATGGTTGAGGTAAAAAGCTTTTGCAAAACCAACTACTCCACTACAAAAAGCATTTGCATATTTAATGTTGGGTGAAAAATGAAATTTTATAAATACAAAAGCTTTTTGACAATACCTTCAAACACTTGAAGTCTTTACTAGTGTTTTTGTAAAAAGTCTTCTTCAAAGTTATTGACACAATGGAAATATCTTATTAGAATAGTAAAAAAGTCTTTCACCAAGTTGCCATTGCGGATGCCTACACTTTCATCGAAGAATCCGAATAAAAAAATCGTTGTCCTTTTCTTCTTTTTTATAAACAAATCCAGGTTTCTTGTACTCCCCCGTGTGTACTTTGTTACCTTATTCGTTCATATATTTATAGAGTACATGAATATAAATAAATGTGCAGCTTTATATTTTATATTCTATTATTAAATATTTATTTAATTAAAAGTTATTGAAATTGTTATTAGGGTTTATGTTTTATAGGACATGGCGGAATCCAAAGAAGTCATATTTAAAGTGCACCACAACGGGAAATTTGAATTTCAGCCACTCCGCTATGTAGGCGGTCTCCTTGCTGATGTCTGGTGTTTTAGCTCCACAAGGGTTGCATTTACTAGGGTGCTTGATCATGTTTTGAATGATATTGGAGGGGAAAAATGGGCTTTATTTTATGTTGCACCAAATAATGCACTAGAAGATGGTTTAACATTGTTGCACACAGACAATGACGTTCGACGAATGTATGACCTTGGTGATGAGAATGGATCTATGGACGTCTACATTGTGCACGAGCTACAGCCTTTGTCACAATTTTATTTCAAAAACATGGTATGGCAGGAAGAGGACGCTGGCATGCGGTGCGGTAGTGCAACACCTTTCAAAAGAAGGAAGTTAACAAAGCGTGTTTCTATCACGAAAACTGAAAGAGGGTTCGAGATCATAGAAAAAAGGGCTAGTGCACAAGGAATGGATCCACCTATTATGAATGTTTGTTCTTGTAGAAAATAATTATGAGTTTATGTTGCCAACCATGCGATAGTGCTTCTATGCCAAACTTAGTGTTGTTAGGTTTATGCTGTTAAGTGTATCCTTTATGATCATATGGTTAAGAATTATGGTTGCCCGATCGTACAACTAGTATTGCCCAATGATGCCATTTAGTTGCCCAAATTGCAAATTGGAAGGTGGAAATTTTCGTGTGTAGATACTAGATGACGATAACGGTTGCGTTTGCTCATTAGAATAGCACAATTGGGGATAAATACGCCCAAAAATACTAACAACTGCTACAAGAGTTAAAACAGTTGTTTTGAAAGTACAAATTAATTTTGATTAAATTGGGGATAAAAAACCACAACATGGTTGCGTTTTTTCATGGTTTGCCAAACGTGCTTAAGCAACATTTTCAAAACCAACAACAGATGTACAAACATAGCAAACTTTCAGTACAAAAAAAGGATGATAATAAACCGATAAATTCAAACGTTTTGTAATTACGGATAAGTCTTATCCAAATACCAAAAAAGGAGAGAAAATCTGTAAGTAAATATTCACGTTCCTTCCCTAGAAATTTTATGACAAATCCAGCAGGAACAGTAGATGCCCAGGAGCCTAGGCATGTGCCTACCCACAAAACAGTAAATGGAAACTATTATACCGCGTGCAAGAACATTAAAATCCTCTCTTTAAATAAAGGGAAAGCACATAAAAAAAACAACCATTCCTCCACCAACAAAAAACAACAAAGAGAAGTTGAAAATGTTAACCCGTTGCCCAAGCACCGTCGGTTCCAAAAAGCCCATACATAGCCTAAACATTTACCCCCCAAAACAAAAACATAAGCGGAAAGCAGTTGCTGCCACAACTGAAACATGTTCTTAAATGACTACTAAAAACAATTTGTCGTCCTCTGATTGCAACCCGGCCCCCGAAGCAAGTGTACGTCTACTAATCCTGACGAGCTTGCGGCCACTGGGATAAATTTTAGAGCAAACCACATAAATAATTCGTAAAAAATATCACATTCTATCGTGTAGGGGATAATTGGTGTATTTTGTGACAGTTTTCTCTCCTCACTCCAATTCAAACCTATCACGTCAGCGTGTGGATGTATTTTTTCTGAATCATCTGTGGTTCTACCATTGCTCTAAAATAAAATCTGCGGGGATTGGAAAAGCAACCCCACTAAAAGCTCTTCCAGTACCGTGCATAGGGGCGGATTTACACGGGAAACCCGTTGAGAAGCCTATCGAACTTCTGCAGGGAATCCCATATGAAAATACGGCAGCCCCAGGAGAACCAAACGACGGGAAATCCTTCATGAAAATGATAGCAAACAAGAAGGAATCCACAATCCCAATTAAGTCGCGTAACACTGCTAATGTAGTTTTTTACTGCTAGTATCATTGTGTCGGTTTAATATGTAACATTCTAGAATTTCTTGGGAAGGATGTTTTGTACTAGATAACTTTGCTAAGTATAATTATCTTGTATATTGTAAAGGACTCCTTACCTTATAAAAGGAGGTCCAGGCTAGAGTTTGATATAACTTTTCGGTATATTTAGAGTCGATACACTTCAAGGTTGTAATCGCTATACTATTCACAGTATTCGTGTATTAATATTATATCCAGGTGTTTTATAGACCATAAGTTATTGTAAAAACGTCAACATCTTCACTTTCACGTAAGCACATAACGCTTCAGGTTATTAGATGTGTAGAGTGAGTTGATTATTTTGAGGTTTATGCGACTTTTCTAAACGTCAAAAAATGGTAGAATGCTTTTATGCTTGGTTGCCAAATTACAACTGCTAGTTAACAAATACTACTGCTAGTGAACTGAATAGGTTGTATACTTACAACTGCTAGTATTATACGCACAACTGCTAGTTATTATAACAGCTGCTAGTGATAGAAGTTGCCCTACGTTCAACAGTTAGTTGCCAAATTGATATTTGGAAACAACTGCTAGTTGGCGAGATGAAATAAAAATGGATAATGGCAACAGAGGAAATACTAAATATGTTGACATACAACGTTTCATACAGACCACTGCTACAGTTTAACAAAGGAGGCGTTTTCGGAAAAAACAAACGAGGCTACAACTCACAACATGGTTTGAACAAATTCTCAATTATATGCATATTTTAATACGCAACCACTGCTACAGTTTAACAAACCACTGCTAGTGTCGCTCAAACCACCGCTAGTGTCGACGCAAATATCAACTTTGTTTCTGTTTTCCAAATGACTAGTTGAAGTTCAAATTTTAAAAGTGAAATTTAAAGCGCGGATATCAATTATATGCATATGTTAATACCCAACCACTGCTATAGTTTAACAAACCACTGCTACTGTCGCTCAAAGCACCGCTAGTGTCGAAGAAAATATCAACTTTGTTTCTGTTTTCCAAATGACTAGTTGAAGTTCAAATTTTAAAAGTGAAATTTAAAGCGCGGATATGTATGATTTACTTCAGTTTGACAAACGTGCTTAAGCAACATTTTCAAAACCAACAACAGATGTATAGACATAGCAAACTTTCAGTACAAAAAAGGATAATAAACCGATAAGGGAGAATTACATATATACCCATTTAAACTCTACTAATTACATATTTCTCCAACTGATTTTCAAAATAACAAATATAGCCAATCTTATTTATTTAACTTTCATATTTACCCATTTTATTTATTTATTATATAAAAAATTTAAAGTATGACCATTTTACCCCTTTCATGTGCATCCCAAATCAAATTTTAAATGACATATATATCGATTTCTCTACCCGCTGTTGGCCAATTTTAGCCGAGTAATGTCAGTAGCCATCTTTAATAAATTATAACCGCATATTCATCTTCATAATATTTAACCATATGATTTAGTTCATTATTTGATTCTAGAAGGAAAAGGAGGATTATCAGATTTTGCTTTACGCATTTTCTCTTCAATGATAAAAGTCTCATGCAACTTCAAAATAACTAAACCAAACAGATTGACGAGTACGCCGGATTATCTTTTGTGCTTGATTATAAAGAGTAAATTAAAAGGAGGATACCGTATATTCAAGATGTTTTTGTGGCCAGTCAAGGAAAATTAGAAGGGTATAATTGTCTTAAAATAGAATTAGATAAGAATGGGTATATATGTTTTATTTTAAAAATTGGTTGGAGAAATATGTAATTAATGAAGTTTAAACGGCGATGTATGTAATTGACCCAACCGATAAATTCAAACGGTCTGTAATTACGGATAAGTCTTATAAAAATACCAAAAAAGGAGAGAAAATCTGCAAGTAAATATTCACGTTCCTTCCCTAGAAATTTTATGACAAATCCAGCAGGTAAAATAGATGCCCAGGAGCCTAGGCACGTGCCTACCCACAAAACAGTAAATGGAAATTAATGATACCGCGTGCAAAAACAGTAAAATCCTCGCTATAAAGACGCGAGGTAAATAAATTTAAAGCACATACAAAAAAACTACCATTCATCCACCAACAAAAAAACCCTAAAGAGAAGTTCAAGATGTTAACAACCCGTTTCCCACGCACCGTCGGTTCCAAAAAGCCCATACATAGCCTAAACCTTTACCCCAAAAAAAAAACATAATCGCAAAACAGTTGATGCGACAAATGAAACATGTTCTTAAATGACTACTAAAAACAAATTGTCGTTTCTAAAACGACAAAATGACCAATCTCCGCGACCATTCACAACATTCCTTCAACCAAAACCCGTGTCCTTTGAGGTTTGTGGAAGCCTGGCCTGACCATATGGCATACCAAAGGTTGGAGTTTAAACCGATTAGACTCTGATTAGCCATTTGGGATGTTCAAAGTTCAGGATGTTCTTTCTTAACCTCGCTCTTCCCGAGCGGAAGAAGGATGTATATCATGGGTATTGGGTCGAAGGAGTGATAGAATGTGCAAAGAGAGGCAAACAACACGGCTGAAATTTCTGGTCTCAGTCCTCTGTTGGTTGCAGCCCGGCCCCGGAAGCAAGTGTACGTCTACTAATCCTGGCATATCGCGTTGGATAGACTGGGTTAAAGGTAAAAATGACGAGCTTGCGGGCACTGGGATAAATTTTAGAGCAAACCACATAAATAATTCGTAAAATAAATCCCATGCTATCGTGTAGGGGATGATTGGTGTATTTTATGACAGCTTTCTCTCCTCACTCCAATTCAAACCTATCACGTCAGCGTGTTGATGTATTTTTTCTGAATTATTTGTAGTTCTACCATTGCTCGAAAATAAAAGCTGCGCGGATTGGAAAAGCAACCCCACTAAAAGCTCTTCCAGTATCGCGCATAGGGGCGGATTTACACGGGAAACCCGTTGAGAAGCCTATCGAACTTCAGCAGGGAATCCCATATGAAAATACGGCGCCCAGAGAACCAAACGATGGGAAATCCTTCAAGAAAATGATAGCAAACAAGAAGGAATCCACACTCACAATTAAGTCGCGTACCACTGCTAATGTAGTTTTTCACTGCTAGAATCATTGTGTCGGTTTAATATGTAACATTCTTGAATTTCTTGGGTAGGATGTTTTGTATTAGATAAGTATGCTAAGTATAATTATCTTGTATATTGTAAAGGACTCCTTAGCTTATAAAAAGAGGTCAAGGCTAGAGTTTGATATAACTTTTCGGCATATTTAGAGTCGATACACTTCAAGGTTGTAATCGCTAATACTATTCAGAGTATTCGTGTATTAATATTATTTCCAGGTGTTTTATAGACCATAAGTTATTGTAAAAACGTCAACATCTTCACTTTGACGTAAGCACATAACGCTTCAGGTTATTACATGTGTAGAGTGAGTTGATTATTTTGAGGTTTATGCGACTTTTGTAAGCGTCATAAAATGGTGTCGTGTCTAGATAGTAGATGACGATAACGGTTGCGTTTGGTGATTAGAATAGCATATTTGGGGATAAATACGTCCAAAAATACTAACAACTGCTACAATAGTAAAACAGTTGTTTTGAAAGTAGAGATTAATTTGGATTCAATTGGGAATTAAAAAAAATATAGAGTTACAACTGCTAGGGCAAAACATAGTTTAGACCCACACACATCATAATTCGCAACACCTAACAATCTGTTGCAATCAATTTCGAAATAAACATCAATGGTGCCCAACTCTTCTGCTGCAACTCACAACATGGTTGAGTTTTTGGAAAAACCAAAGGAGGCTACATGGTTTGAAGAAATTCTCAATTATATGCATATGTTAATACTCAACCACTGCTAGAGTTTAACAAACCACTGCTAGGTTCGCTCAAACCACCGCTACTACTTTCCAAAAAAAAGTATATAGAGACATATATGGTCATATAAAAACTCTGCAAGGTAAATATTCACGTTCCTTCCCTAGAAATTTTGGGACAAATCCAGCAGGAAAAATAGAAGGGTAGGAGCCTAGGAACGTGCCTACCCACAAAACAGTAATTGAAAATTAATTATACCGCGTGCAAGAACAGTAAAATCCTCGCTTTAAATAGGCGCGATAAATAAAGGGGAAGCACATAAAAAAAGGGTACAACCATCCCTCCACTAACAAAAAACAACAAAGAGAAGTTGAAGATGTTAACCCGTTGCCCACGCACCGTCGGTTCCAAAAAGCACATACATAGCCTAAACCTTTACCCCCCAAAAAAAAAAACATAACCGCAAAGCAGTTGCTGCCACAACTGAAACATGTTCTTAAATGACTACTAAAAACAATTAGTCGTTTCTAAAATGACGAGAATGACGACTAATAACACATCCCCGCGACTGATAACGATCAAATTGTGCATGTTTTTAGTAGCGTTATCCGTGCTTTTATGTGTGTTATTTGGTTATAATCATATGCTTTTGTTGCTTAATCATACAAAAGTGTGTTTGCTAGTTTATTTGTAGCCAAGTACAGGAAAGTGGAGAAAAAGACGGAAAAAGAAGTAAAATACGAAGATTTCTCCATGTATGAAGAATTCCCGAACAAAGCAAGACTTGCGGAGTATATTCGAGAAGATAAAGTTATCAAGTTAGTGGTCCAAAAATTCAAGAATAAAGTTCAAGAAGGAAAACGAGAAAGAAATGAAGAAAAGAAGCTTAAACGAAAAGATATTGGAAGCCTCGTTGTTCCCGACACACCTTCACCATTTTGGCCATATCTTTTGCATACGGACTCCGTTTGACCCCCGGTTTGCGGCCACAGAAAGCTAAGAGAAAGATCTACAACTTTGCCGTTTATGAATTTTCGTGATTTTGCTCCAACCGATCGGTCGAGCCCCGTAACCGGATCCGGTTGGAGACTAGTCAGCAAGACCAACCGAAACGGTTGGAGCCCAACCGATTCGGTTGGGGAGCCCTGGACAGCCATTTCTTCATTGCTAAGACTCCAAACGTGTTCCAAACGATTCTAGTCCCTTCCTACATGTCTTCTAGTCCCTTCCAAGCTCCTTGGTGACCAAGAAATGCATTTATAACCCCAAGGGCTTGAGAGTAGTATAAATAGAGGCCTTTGCATCCTCATTTCACACACCATAACTTGGGAGATCTTCTCTCACACCTATCTTACCACCACTACTCTCTCTTTCAAAGCCTAAATTCGTTCATAAAGTTCCAGGAAACTTTGGAGGTCCAAGAAGTCATCATTTGGAGGTCAAACCATCAAGAAGTCTACCCCAATACTTTGGGAATCATTACTTCACCATTTGTAATCTTATTCCAAGCATTGTAAGACTTTTAATCATGTTTTCTAATGTTCAAAGTTCTGAGTTTATGTTCATGTTTGCTATGAGTGGCTAGTTTCTTTATACACTTGCTTAAATGATGTTGATTATCATATGATTAGTTAGTGATTGTGTTAACATGTTTTAATTCAATTTCAAGTTGATTCTAAGATCCAATTGTGCTAAAGTTTTATAGTGACATTTGTTAATCAAGTTTGGCTAATTGATAGTAATCGTTGGGGTCGAAAGAACTTATTGTTATTCAACTAGTCATAATCATTTTGTCTATGGATGATTGTTTTTACCCATTATTCTTGATTATACAAAGGAACTAAGGTGTGGTTGTAATAGAAACGCTTTTTGTTTATCAAATTGGATTGGTTGGAAACATCTAAATGGTCGTAAGATTAGTTGTTGAGAATCAATTGTAGCCTTTTTTCTATGATCGGTTACTGATTCTCAATGAACGACCCGTCAAGCTATCTCACACAAGCTAGCCACTTGTGAATGACTAACCGTAAGAAACTTAAAACAGTTCGGACACTGATTTAAAAACCAATAATAGATGAGAAGTGTGTAGTATATGGGTAACTCAAACGTGTTAGGTTTGAGCACCGAGATCGTTCCGAACGAGGGTTGAATGGAATTTCCAACTCACGTCTCGATTATCGGGATTTGAATAAGAGAAGGGGATAAAATGATGTTATCTAAACTACGGGATAAGGAAAGCATATGGAACTAAAATCTATGGGGAAAACCTAAGAATTATGGCAAACTACGCAATTCTACACTAAAACGCAAATACTGAATTAAAACGAAACGCGAATAAAATGCAACTACGTATATTCTAAATCCTAAAAATAACCTAAAATTACTTTTATACTAAAAATGATATTAGAAAACTATTTATGAATTAAAACTATTTTTTAGGAATTTTCTGGATTTTATTAAAATTAAAAACTAATATTTAACTTTTAAAACTAATATAAAATACTAAAAACTATGAAAATTAAGGAGAAAAATGTGAAACTATTTTTATAAAATCTAAAATACCATAAGAGACTTTTAAAAACTAATTTTTTTATTTTATTGATTATTTTTCTATTTTCTACTAATTTAAAACTATTTTAATCTAATTTAAATTGTGAAAAATACCAAATAAAAGGGGAAAAATAGGGAAAAATCTTTTTTATGCTTTTTATATTTTTCTTAAACTGGGAAAATTGAAAAATTATTTTTTTGGAACTTTTTCTGAATTAATTGCAATTAAAGCTATTTAAAAATGCCTAAAAACTGAATTTAATAAAGAAAAATAGTGAACAGTGACCAAAAATTATGAAAAACTCGGGAAAATTCTAAATTATTATTCTAAAGTTATGAAAAATATAAAAACATGGGCTTATGTGGAAGATATAAGAGCTGCAGTGCAAACTGATATGAAATAAGCACTTTTCAATAAGCAAATAAGCACTAAAATGAACCAACTGATAACAGAAGCTAATTAATACTAAAACTACTCTAAATCAACTATTTGAAACTACTCCTAACACCTAATAAGCATATTGCCAAGGATTTAAGCTAAATGTTACTTAAGCAAAACAGATTTCTGGCCCCCTACTTTAAGCTACTGCAACTGCTTATTCAATAAGCTAATGAGAAAACTAAAACTGTGGTTCTCAAGACCACCAACCAGAGAGTGTATAACCCAAATTTCAGCCAAATACAAACTAAAATGAACAAGTTATGGCTGCTGCAAGAAACTGTTACACATTCAGTATTAACTGAGTGTGTGAACAGGGGACATAAGGCCCAAAAGAAGAACTGTTTTGACCCATTTAGAACATTTAAAAAAATATACTGAAAATATCTTTGAAAACACAACCAACAATAGTTTTAAAACCAAAGTTTCGATGATTTGGACCAAAGATGACAAATTAAAAATCCACTCAGTTTCTAGTAAAACGTATTTGAAGATATTTTGACTTTTAGAACAAAAATAGAATTTGACTTATATGAGATTCGAAGCTCTGAATTTGATTGAAACTGATGTGAATAGATGAAATACAACTAATGTAAGCTAACTTATCACTAAATCTACCTATATTCAAAAACTGACCTACTGATTCAAACTGATGAAGATATGAGAACTGATTAAGTGTAATTTTGACTATTTCTACTTTAAGATGCAAAATGATGAACTAAGAGACTCTAAATAACCTAACAGAAGCTACTGCAATTCATCTTAACAACAATTTTGATCTCAAACTCAGTTTACATAACTGATCCAAACACCACTTTATAAGCTGAAATGCAAGATAACACTTCTTTATCACAGATTAATCTTAAGATTTCTATCCAAATAAACTTAAATGACCAAATTAAAGCTAAGAGATGCAATAATTCTAACTTTAACAAACACAGAATCAAAATGCTAATCAGGTATGAAATCAGATGAACAACACTTACATACGTTTAGCCACTATGGCTTGCTTAACTGAGAATCAATGACCACTATCAGAACTTATTCCAACCCATATCAGATCCAAACTTAACCCATATCCATGTATAACTCAGCAATCCAGAACTACATTAACAATGAAACTGCCACATTGACTTTTGTTGACCATTTTCTAAAACTGAGAATTAGAGCTAATAGAATCAATGACAAACTCACATAAGCTTCACTGAGCTTATGTGAGCTTAAAGGTAAACTAAAAGAGCAGATTAAACAGTAATGATTTTGAAAACAGATTAACTAGGAATTGAAATTGAAAATGCAATTTTATTAATAAAGGAGTTTTACAAAGCTTGAAAACAAGATTACAAACTGAATTTAAAATGATTGATCTAATAAAACAGTAATTAACAGAAACAAAATGGTAACAAAATCTCTAAAAGCTGTGAGAAATTGGACGAATTCAATGTGAGCCAAGAGGTCCTATTTATAGCCTTTTGCAGCCTTGGGATCCCTTTCAGAAGATGCTAGAAGTCTTATCCACAGCCACAAATCCATTCTTCTGTCATCATATCCAATCACAGAGCTCCAATTCATCTTATGAGGTGTCATGTCCAATGGTAGAGCTTGGATTGGCCACGTGGGCATCCTTATCTGCTTTGTCAGCTTCTAGAAGAGCATTAGATGCTTAGTACGAGGTTTTGTTTGGGGTAAATGGGTGGCATAGATCATGGTAATTGGCTATGGTGGTAAACAGTAACTGGGGTTTGTTTGGGCGCGCTCTGGTAAGGATTGGGTTTTTTTATTTTTGTTTGAGAGTGGTTTAGTGGTTCTGTTGGGAATTATGTGAAGTATGGATTATGCTGAACTTAATGCCGAAGTGTTTCTGCTGAAGAAGAGTGGATTCTGCTGAAGACATAATCTACTGAAGAGTAATAGTTATTAGTTTGTTTCTGCGGAAATGTTTATTCCGTGTTTAGTATATTTAGTTTGGATATACATGAGCTTTATTAGGAAGTGATTGTGTATATCTTATTTAGTTTAAAGTTTATACGTTTCTTGGGAAACGGTTTAGCGATTTTGTTTAGGGTTCCTTATCTATAAAAGGAACACATTAGAATGAATGAGACATCGATTGAAAAATTTAGTTTTAGTTAATATAAAGATCCATAGAGGATCACGAAGTTCTTAGTTATTTGTTACTTGTGTTTATATTCCGCTGATAAATATAAGTAGTAGAGATTATCTTTTATTGTGCTTGTGATTACATAGGAATATATAACGATCCACGAGCTCAAGATCTATCAAGGTCTGTTTATTTCAACAAGTGGTATCAGAGCCTCGTTAGAGTCTCTACGATACTAAGGACAAGTTTTTCTGAACACCAATACAACCATAACAAAATCATCATGCCTGGTTCAGATGTTGATACTGAAATCACCAACAACCAAAACTCCACCCATCTGCAACAACTAAGTCTCTCTAATAGCAATGCTAAATTTCCTTACCTTAAAAGGGAAGAATATGATCTTTGGGCGATGAAGATGCAGAACTGGATCTCCAACATTGATTGGAATCTGTGGAAGATTGTCTTGAAGGGAAACAGTTTGAAAAGAACCACCACGGATGCTACGGGTAAGATGATGAATGTTCCTCCCAAATCTGCTGAAGAGTTGCTGGCAGTTCAGAGAGAAACCAAGGTCAGAACCATTCTTCTCCAAGATATTCCTGAGGATCACTTGAGTGATTTTCACTTCATGCAAGATGCTAAGGATATATGGTTAGCAATTAAGGCGAAGTTCGGTGGGAATGAGGAGTCTAGGAGACTGAAGAAGTCCATGCTGAGACAACAGTTTCAGGACTTTCAAATCTCTGAAGAGGAAGGAATACACAAAGGCTATGATAAGTTTCACAAGATTTTAAGTCAGTTGAATCAGCTGCAGGCAAAGCCGGATAATGATGACTGTAACTCTAAGTTTCTGAGGTCATTACCTCCATCCTGGCTAAATGTAAGCATAGCTTTAAAAGCTAAAGGTGGTTTGGACATGATTACCTTTGATGAGCTGTATCACAAACTTAAAGCTCTTGAACATGATGTAAGAAGCCCTTTTCGATCATCTTCTTCTACTAGTCACACTGCATTCGTTGGAGCCTCTACTCCAAAGACAAGCTATGGTCCAAGCCCATATCCATCATCATCTTATGCTGCTCCCTCATCAAGCTCTCATCCTAGATCAAGTGAAATCATGGAAGAAGTTCTTGGATCCTTCTTTGCTGAGTATGATCCTCAGCAGGATCTGGCCTATGAAGATTTTGATCAAGTGGACCCACTTGAGATGGAAGAAATGAAGCTGAAGTGGCAGGTGGCCATGCTTTCCATGGATATCAAGAATTTTGAGCGAAAAGCTGGAAGAAGGTTTGGATTCAAAGGAAGAGATCCAGCAAGGTTTGACAAGAGGAAGGTTAAATGCTTCACATGCTAACAGATGGGTCACTTTTCTAGAGAATGCAAAGACAGGAAAGCTGGTGATGAGACAAGATACTCCTCTTATCAGCAGTATCAGAAGGAGGCAGGAACTTCAAAGGGTTCAGCTGCCTTGGTCACTCTGGATAGCAATGTGGACTGGAAGCAACATGAGGAGGATGATAATGATGGTCCTGATAATGTTGGGTTAATTGCAAGCTGTACTTCAGAGGATAGGCATGATCAGATTGCCTTGATGGGCATCTCTCAGGTACAAAACTGTTTGTTTGGTTGCAGTGAGCGTTATAATGCACTCAAAGAAGCTTATGATATTTTGGAACCTAAATATAATGAATGCTATGTGGAAGTTGAAGCTTATAAACAGGCTTTAAAAATACTAGAAAGACAAAAGGTTTGGTTTCAGAAGAATCAAATAGCTTATGATGAGAAAATAGGTGTTTTAGAAAGGGATCTCGAATGTGCTAAAAATGAGTTAAAATGGTCTGAGAAATTAAGAGCAGATGTAGAGTCAGAAAATCTAGAGCTTAAGGAGAAACTTAACAAGGAAATTGCTCTGCATAAAGAATGGATATTGAATGGAAATAAGTTAGCTGGTTTTATTTATAGTAGTCAAGCTTCTAATTCTACAATGGCTTTAGGTTTTAAGAAATATGTTGGCTTAGAAGCTAGGGATGACACACGTAAATCTACATCAGCAGGCCTAGCTAATTTTGTAAAACAAGGTGACCTACATGCTGTTCGTGGACCTATTAGAGGTGAGCATATGCCCATTGACCTTTCCATTAAAGTTGACTTTGATGGATCACACCATCTCTATTGCCAAAAGTCAAAGGACTTGCCAGACCCTGATACTTCTTCTAATGACCTTGTCTCTTGTGTTAACAGTGACAAGTCCTCCAAGCAAGGGTTAACAGAGTGTGATTCAAATGACAAGTCTGACCTTCCCAAGTCTTTACCCCTGCCTGCACCCAAGACTACCAATAAGAGTGTCAGAGTTGCTGCCAAGGAATCTACTTCCAAGACAGTTGCCTCTGAAGATTTACATTTTAATTCTTTGCATAATAGTACTGTTAAAAACAATTCTTTTCATGGTTTTGGTTTGAATACTTCTGCTTGTAATAACACATTGTTTGGTGTGAATAAATCTTCTAATCAGAAGAAATGTTTTGTGTGTGGAAGTAAAATTCATTTAATTAAGGATTGTGATTATCATGAGCAAAGGATGAGTAGGTGTGGTGATTCTAGGAAATTTAGGCCAATGTGGACCAATGTTAATGATATACCACCTTTTGTTCCACAAGCTACTAATTATAATAATTCTTTTCCTTGGAGAAGATCAATCAGAAAACCATATGTTCAACCAACCAGTGAATATTTTAAAAATGGTTTTTGGCCTAGATATGTTAACCCTATGACAGATGGGAGAGGGTACTGGGACACTGCTGTCAAGACCTCAACAGGTTGTTCTTGGAATAAACAAGGACCTAAGTTTCAATGGAAACCCAAGAACAATAGTGGATCTTATACTTCTACTTGGAATAACTCATATGATCCACAAGGCAGGTTCAAGTCAGCAATGACTTGAGCCTCAATAGTGTGCTAATTTTCTGTATATTTTTGTTGTTGTAGGATCATCCCCTTAAGCATAAAGATGTTGGAAATGTTGATAGTGGTTGTTCCGAAGTATGTCGGAAACAGGGATATGATGCATAACTTTGTACCCATTGAAGGAGGAGGCAATGTAACCTTTGGAGGAAGTGATGGACGAATTACTGGGAAAGGGACCATCAAAACACCTCAGCTGGACTTTGAGAATGTATATTATGTCAAGGAACTTCAACACTTCAATTTGTTTTCAGTCTCACAAATATGTGACACTAAGAACAAAGTACTCTTCACAGAGGATGAATGTCTTGTGCTGTCTAAAGACTTCAAACTCCCCGAAGAAACTTCAATTCTGCTGAAGGTTCCTCGCAGTCACAATCTTTATACATTCAACTTATCCGATGTCAAACCAGCAGGTGACTTAACATGTTTGGTGGCTAAAGCATCCGTGGATGAGTCCACCAAATGGCACAGAAGGATGGCCCATGTCAACTTCAAGACTATTAATCAGCTCTCAAAACTGGGTCTTGTTCAAGGTCTTCCGTCTAAAGTTTTCACCAATGATCATAACTGTGTTGCATGCAACAAAGGAAAGCAGCATAGAGCCTCCTACAAAGGTGTTCCTGTTACAGCAGAAAGCATTATTTCTGAACCTCTTCAGCTGCTTCATATGGATCTGTTTGGTCCAACTCAAGTGAGAAGCATTGATCATAAATATTTTTGTCTAGTGATCACTGATGGTTATAGTAAATTTTGTTGGGCATTCTTTCTGAGGACCAAAGATGAAACATCTGTAGTGTTGAAAGATTTTGTTACCCTCATTGAAAATCAGTTGAACAAAAAGGTGAAAGGTATTAGGTGTGATAATGGGACAGAGTTCAAGAATGCTATACTTATAGAACTCTGCAGGTCAAAGGGAATCAAACGGGACTATAGCACTCCAAGAACCCCTCAACAAAATGGGGTGGCAGAAAGAAAAAATAGAACCTTAATAGAGGCTGCAAGATCAATGCTGGCAGACTCTAAACTTCCAACCATGTTTTGGACTGAAGCTGTTGGTACAGCTTGTTATGTACTCAATAGAGTGTCCATTACAAGACCACACCTTAAAACACCCTATGAACTTCTTTTTGGGAAAGTTCCTGTTATTCATTACCTTAAACCGTTTGGCTGTCAAGTGACAATTTTGAATACAAGTGATCCGTTGGGCAAATTTGATGAGAAAGCTGATGATGGTTACATTGTGGGGTATTCTGCTCATAGTAAGGCATACAGGGTTTACAATGTATCTGCTAAGAAGATTGAGGAGACATTGAATCTGAGGTATCTAGAAGACAAGCCTAATGTTCAAGGACAGGGTCATGTTTGGTCATTTGACCTTGATTACTTGACTGATTACTTGGGTTATTCTAGACATATGGCTAACCAAAATGCAGATTCTCAAGCATCTCCAACTATCAGTGCAGGGACTTTGGATGCTCATTCTGACAGTGGGTCTGAAGATGATGAACAACCCATTATAGTGCCTTCCTTCTCTCCTAACAATTTTGTAGGTGACACTTCAAAAGATTATACTGATGTGGGTGAAGATGAATTCCATTATGCAGAAGACCTTGCCAGACTGAAGAAACAAGAGTATGCAGCCAATTTAGAAGCTGAGAGGAATGTTGAAGATAGTACAAATGAAGCAATCGGTAGAAATGTCAATTCTGCTGAAAGTGATTCTGTTTCTCCTCACCTCTCCAATTCTGCTGAAAGACATGTTGACTCTACTCCTATTTCTACTAGAGTGTCAACAGACCTTGGAGAACCTCATACACGGTTTCCAAAACCTTCAGATCTTGGTCATCATAAAACTAAAGCAGGAATCTTCAACACACCTTCCTATGATACTGACTTTGAACCTACTGTGACTAATCTTGATTCCTCCATTGATGTCAACACCACTACTACTACAAGGATCAACAATGCTCATCCACAGACAAATATTATTGGTGATCCTTATGCACCTGTTAGAACAAGAGGTACTGTAGCACGTTCTAAATATGGTCAGGTGGCTTTTATCTCTTATGTCTCAAATCAACAGAGAGACAATCACACAGACTATGAACATTGTTTGTTTGCTTGTTTTCTCTCACAAGTGGAACCAACCAGTGTTGCTCAGGCTCTGGAAGACTCAAGTTGGCTTGAAGCAATGCAGGATGAGATGCAACAATTTCAAAATCAGCAGGTTTGGATTTTGGTACCACTACCTGATGGTAAGTATGCTATTGGGACTAAATGGATTCGAAAAATAGAGAGATGCACGAGGTGTTGTCATTAAAAATAAAGCCAGATTAGTTGCACAGGGTTATCGACAAGAGGAGGGGATAGATTATGATGAAGTGTTTGCACCAGTGGCAAGAGTTGAGGCCATACGTATTTTCTTAGCTTATGCATCCTATATGGGTTTTATGGTCTATCAGATGGATGTTAAGGGAGCCTTCTTGTATGGTGAAATTGAAGAGGAAGTTTATGTCACTCAACCTAAAGGATTTGAAGATCCAGATCATCCTAATTATGTTTATAAGGTAGTCAAAGCTCTCTATGGACTACATCAGGCACCTTAAAACACCCTATGAATTTCTTCTGAAGCATGGTTATAGAAGGGGTGCAATTGATAAGACTCTCTTCCTTAAGAAGAATTCCACAGACATTATTCTTGTGCAAGTATATGTGGATGACATTATTTTTGGATCCACAAAGGAAGCTTGGTGCAGGGAGTTTGAGGAGCTGATGAAAGGTGAGTTTCAGATGAGTGCCATGGGAGAGATGACTTTCTTTTTGGGTCTACAAGTTCTGCAGAAACCTGATGGTATCTTTATCAGTCAGGACAAATATGTGAGGGACATCTTGAAGAAGTTTGGTATGGAGGTGTAAGGACTGCCACTACACCTTATGAAGCTCCAAAGACAAAGATCAACAATGACGCTGATCCACCTGTGAATGTTCATCTGTACAGGTCCATGATTGGCTCTTTGATGTATTTAACAGCTTCAAGGCCTGATATTACTTTTGCTGTGAGTGTTTGTTCGCGATATCAAGTTACTCCATTGACTTCCCATCTCAATGCTGTTAAGAAGATCTTTAAGTACCTCAAAGGCCAACCTCTTCTAGGTCTTTGGTACCCAAAAGAGTCTCCTTTTAAGTTGGAAGCTTATAGTGATAGTGACTATGCTGGTGCTAATCTGGAAAGGAGGTCCACCACTGGAGGTTGCCAATTCCTTGGAAAGAGATTGATTTCTTGGCAATGCAAGAAACAGACTATTGTGGCTACCTCATCTAATGAAGCAGAGTACGTTGCTGCTGCAAATTGCTGTGGACAGGTTCTTTGGATTCAAAATCAGTTGTTGGATTATGGGTACAATTTCATGAACACAACAATTTTTATTGATAATCAAAGTACCATATGCATTGTTAAAAATCCAGTTTTTCACAGTCGCACAAAACATATTGAAATCAGGCACCACTTTATAAGAGATGCATATGATAAAAATTTAATTAAAGTGGTCAAAATTCATACTGATGATAATGTGGCAGATTTGTTAACAAAGGCTTTTGATGGACCAAGGTTTCAACACCTTGTGGTCCATATCGGTATGCTTAACCCTTAACTGCAAAGTTTAAGGGGAGGCATAGGTCTCAGAGGAGGCATATGCCTCAGGGGAGGATTTGTGTATAACTTTGCATTTGCTATGTAATTTTGTATATTTGTTTGCTTTTATCTAACTCTAACCTGCTAATAATGTAATTTTAGTGTGTTTCTCTTTGTTGGTTTGTGTTTCTCTGTGTTTGTTTTGGTTTGCAGAGTGATTGTTCATGTGAGATATGGTTAAGAAAGCCAAAGCTTGTTTCTACTGAATTCAAAGTGCTGAAGTGAGTCATTTGTTTCCTCTGAAGATGATGTACTGAGATTAAATGGTTTATTTAAAGAAGTACTGAAGCAAATTGATAATTCATTCATTCAAGAAACAGTTTACAGCTTACAGCTTACAGAGTACTAACAACATCAAAAGCATCTACATGATCTACGAATCCTAATCTATTACATATCATCCGTTCCAACATCTAACAGGCTGTTGGATATGCATGATCGCTCACATCTTTCACACTAAATGCTGGATATGCATTTGTCAAGTCTTGCATAACCACCCATTCATTCTATCTTGATGGCTGGAGATGCATGACAAGTACGACGAAGATGCTAAGGATCAAAATGGAGAGGATGGATTGATGAAAACGATGATGATGACAATGACCACATATGATGATGGAGAAAAACAATGTGTCCTTTGTGCTTCATCTATTTATTTCAACCAAAATGCAATCCATCTACTCTCTTTAAGTTCTTCTCTTATACGATATGTGATGATGCACCAAAACCTGATGCAGAAAGACCAAGGACCACCTCTCTATCTTTTGGAAGTGGTGGATTTTTGGCGCATGGCCTTCGTTGAGGCTGAGGTGCTTGGGGTTGGGAGTAAGATGTTCTCTCCTTATAGGAGTCATCAGAATCATCAGCAGATTCACTTGGACTCTCTACACTATCATCTTCTGATGAAGGGAGAAAGAGTGATTTCTTTGGTTGTGGATATGGTTTTGGAAAGTAATGAAGCCATGGACTTGTATCTTCACTTGATAAGGATGATGATGATGATGAGGATGGTGTTGTGAGATCTATGATCTCAGGTTTGGTACTCATAGTTTTTGGTGGCTAATTTTGGAGTATTGGTGGAATTAGGGTTTGGAATGATATTTGGGGTTTTTGATGTAGAGGTAAGTGTGCTTTGGGATTGTTTTATAGCCGGGTTCAAGTGGTAAGAGATTTAATGCGTGTGGGTGAAACAGTAAAAAGATATTTACTGAAGCTTCTTGAATACTTAATCTGATTCTGCTGATTGGTTTACTTCAGCAGAATGGTTTCCGTTTCTACCGAAGGTGCAAGTAAATATGAGTAAAAGTAGAAGTTCACGTACGCATTGGTCAACTTTGACCAAAATTGGGAAATTTCTATTTATTCTCGACTGGCATATATTCGTTCCATTTTAAGTGATTCACTTGTGTCTCTCATTCAAAACACTTCCATTTGTGCAAATCGTAACCCTAATTTTCAAAATCTCTCATGGCGCTTCAATTCAAACATGATCATAATAAGGTCGCTTTTCTCGGAACTGCTCGGGGAGATGAGTTGTATAGGCCGATGATTGCATTCTTACAAAGATCAAAGATTCAGTATGCTTTAACGCATTCTCCAAATGCTATATATGAATCCTTGGTTACTCAATTTTGGGCTTCGGCTACAAAAAGAAGTGATACAGAGATTGTTGTAAGAATTGATGAAATAGAGTATGTAGTGACAGAAGAACTGATAAGAAGACAACTCCGTTTGAATGATGAGAATGGAGTCTATCATTTTGATTCTGAGGTGGTACTTGAAGGGCTTAGGGCGATTGGATATCAAGGAACTAGGACTGATATGTGGTTAAAAAATCAGCTGTGTCCGATGTGGAGGTTTTTGGTTCATACGTTGCTTCAGTGTGTAAGCAATAAGTCTGGAGGATGGGATCAGTTTTCAACTCAATTGGGATGTGGTATTGTTTGTCTATCTAAGGGTTTGACTTATAATTTTTCTAAGTTTATTTTTGATAATATGGTTGAAAATATAACTAGAAAAAAAGGTAAGTTTTTGATGTACCCTAGGTTTTTACAGATGATATTGAATGTTTCTACACAAACCCAAGCTTTTCATCCCATAGGAGTTTTAACTTCTAAGTTATTTGCTTCGATGCGAACTAAATATGAGGGGACACATTTTCCTTTATTAGCTGTCATGTTGCCTCAAGAGAATGAGACTACTGATGAGGGTAATGTTATTATTTTACCTTCTGTCAATACTACTGATGGTAATATTTCAGTTGATGTTGATGAGGGCCCTTCTGGTGTTGCTGATGCATCCATACCTTCACCTAGACCATGTCCTAGTGAATCACCTACACAGGTTAACTTTGATGAGGTTCATGTTAACATTGATGAGGTTCAGGTTAACATTGATGAGGTTCAGGTTGATTTTGATAGATTGCATACACCGAGTCCTATTAGAAATCCATTTGGTGAAGGATGTTCTAATGTTGATCAGGTTAATGTTACTTCTGAATGGTCAAATGAAGTTCCAATTACAACTGAGCAATCAGCTGATGCAAATGAGGATCCTGTTACACTTACCAAATTATATGCTCTGATGAACAAGTATGCAAGTGAGGTGACTGATCTTAAGAAAGAACTTGCAGAGACCAAGTCTATTCTTGGTAACAAGATAGTGGAATTGGAGACTAAAATTGAGCACTTGGAGGAATTACTGTGTCAGAAGGGTAAAAAGAGAAGTTTGGTTTCTTCTGAAGAGGAGGACGAAGAGAATCTTCATGCATCCCTTGGAATTTTGGCTGATGCAGCTATTACATCTGATGTTTCTTCTCCTATTGCTGAATCTTCAAGGAGCAAGGTGCCTATTATATTTGCTAGAAAAAGACAAAGACAATATTTGAATAAGGTATCTGCTGAAACTTCAAAGGAGCCAAATGTTGTTGATGCATCTGCTGATGTTCTAGTTGAGGAGGTTGCTTCTGATCATGGTCAAACCTCATCTATACAAGAACAACCAAATGTTTCACCTTCAGCAGATGATGATGAAGTTTTTATAGCTGGGAGAATGCATCAGTTAAATTCTTCTTCTGAAGTTTTCTCTACTCCTGTGGAGAAATTGTCTCAACCTTATTCCTCTGATGTTGGTTTGATTGTTTCTTCTGAAGCTCAAATTGGTTCTACTGAGACATCTTCTGACAAAGGACAGGAAGATGTGATTGATGATATGATTAAGTCAGGTATGGTGACTGAAGAAGAAAATCAAGCTCAGGCTCGTATGTTTGCTGATTATGAGAATATGCAGAAGAGTCGTGTTGTTGCTAAATTTCTTCAAGATCAGTTTGATTCTGATTTATCTCCTGAAAGAAAATTAGAGCTTGATGCATTACTTCCTAAGATCACGTATGATCAATGGGATGCTTATACTACTCAAGGTGCATCTGATCCAAATCTTGCCAAACTTATATTAGGAGCATCTTTTGATAATGACAATTTTGTGGATCAAATGGTGGCTCTTGGTAATCAAAGGAAGCAAGAAGCGGCTGCAAAGAGGAGAGCTTTGATTGTTCAAAGACATAAAGCCAAAAGAGAAAAACCAATGACTGTTACTCAGAAGAGGAATCATATGAGGCGAGTTGTGAAGAATTCTACTCTTTATAATTCTGGTAGATCAATGAAGCAAATCGTGCTTTGTCTGATGATGCTTTGATTAGACAGTATAATATGATTATGAAGTTTTCCTCTTCTGGTTCTACTTCTTCTTCTCAATTGGAAATAATTGCTTCAATGTCTGATGTTCCTCAAGCTAAGAGACATAAAACAGTTGAGACAGTGGAAAATTTTGAAACAACTTCTGAAGCTAATCCTTCTTCTGATGTGGTTGTTTCTGATGAATCTTCTTTGGTTTCTTCTGAACTGTTGTCCAGTGTGGATTTGGGTAACTTATTGGGACAGGATGATGCCCTAAAGATTGATACAGATCCAATAGCTGGTAGGAGGCAGAAAAGTTTGGTGAAAAGGAAACATAGTTCTTTAAGGAGTTCTGTCAGACTGGCTAGGAAACATTCTTCAAAGACTCCTTATTTAGATCTCGCGGCTGATGAATCTACCTTTATTAAAGTTGGACCTGTTGAAGTTTTTCCTGAAGGAACTCATGTGGTATTGATCAATTGGAAAGCTGGGAAGCTTAACACTATTTATCGACTGGATGATACTGCTATTGAGTTCAATTTCTTGAAGGACATTCTTCATTTGGTGACTAGACATGATTTGAAAATGTTGTATGAACATGTCATTCAGTATTATAATTTTCATCCACCAACAGGTTCTGGTTTATATTTGTTGGGTGATCTTCAGGTTTTGTTTGATTCTCTATCTTCAGAAGGAAAAGGGTATTCTATCTGGAAGAATTCACATATGTGGGAGATTGAGAGTTGGAGATTTTATTCTTTGCCTTGTGTTCATGTGGTTCAGACCACATGTGGAATGATTTTGTGCATGCTATCGGATAAGCTCTATCCTTTATCGGTTACTTTTATGGAACGGTTGCTGAGACAGAAGTTGGAAGTGTCTCCTCATCCAGTTGGCAATGATGAACTTCATGCTTCACAATGTGTTGGTTTGATTAAAAATCAGCTTCTGTCACATAAAGGTTCATCTTGATTGTATTATTTTGTTTATTTTGTAATTTTTGGTTTCTTTATTTCTTAGTTAAAAAAAAAAAAAAAAAAAAAAAAAAAAAAAAAAAAAAATTGGGTTTCTCTAACTTTTATTGCAGGTTTGTTGTATACTTTTGATGGTTCTTGACTTACCAGATATACCTTGTGTATGTCAAAGAGTTAGCTAGTCCAAAGGGTACAGCTTTGGTAAAGACATATCAAATCTGTTGATAGCTGTAATGATTTGCTAAAAATCATAGGGTATGCAACCACCCATGCTTAATTGCTGAGTGTTGTATGGTTTTCAATTCACCATGGCTTATTCCTTTTTGGAATCCAAGAATTGACTAGCCCACATGTATATGGCTTGTGGTAAAGGCAGTGGCATTCCATATTTGGTTATCAATTCACCAATTCTAAGAATTGACTAGTCCTGAGCAAACGGCTACATGTAAAGACATTTCAAATCCGTTTATATGGTTGCTGGTTTGCCAATAAATCAGATGGTTATCAGTGTACCATAGTTTACGAACTTAAACATATGGCTACTCCAGTAGTGATGGCTATTGGTAAATAGACATCAAATCCATTACTTTCAATGATTCACCTCTCACAGGAGTTAACACACCTGGATGTGATGAGAATAGTATGAAACTAATTTGTTTTGATGTACCTATTGTCATTTGTTGCTGCAAAGATATGGAGTTTCTGAGTTTCTTCATCATCGAGATGTTCTTATTTGGATTCTTTGCTGTTGCTGTTCGTACACAATCCTCTGGAGCTGTTTTGTTATAGATCTATCAAGAAACTGGAACTTAACCAAGTCAAATTCCAGTTTAGGGTAGGATTGTTGGGAATTATGTGAAGTATGGATTATTTGAACTTAATGCCGAAGTGTTTCTGTTGAAGAAGAGTGGATTCTGCTGAAGACATAATCTACTGAAGAGTAATAGTTATTAGTTTGTTTCTGCGGAAATGTTTATTCCGTGTTTAGTATATTTAGTTTGGATATACATGAGCTTTATTAGGAAGTGATTGTGTATATCTTATTTAGTTTAAAGTTTATACGTTTCTTGGGAAACGATTTAGCAATTTTGTTTAGGGTTCCTTATCTATAAAAGGAACACATTAGAATGAATGAGACATCGATTGAAAAATTGAGTTTTAGTTAATATAAAGATCCATAGAGGATCACGAAGTTCTTAGTTATTTGTTACTTGTGTTTATATTCCGCTGATAAATATAAGTAGTAGAGATTATCTTTTATTGTGCTTGTGATTACATAGGCATATATAACGATCCACGAGCTCAAGATCTATCAAGGTCTGTTTATTTCAACAGGTTCTTTGACCGGGTTTTGGGTAAGTTTTGACCAGGGCAAAGGTGGGAACGGGTTTAAAAACCGGGTAATGGGTTGTTTGTTTATTGGATTGGGCCGGGTGGAGTATTTATTGGATTTGGATTGATGGATTCGGATATAAATGCTTGGACTTGGACTAGCATAATGATCCAAAGGTAACCATAGGGACCAAAGATGTAAATGCTGAAAATCCAGGGACCAAACATGTAATTCTGAAAGTATCCTCCAAGGACCATCTTTGCCAATCTTCAAATAAAGCAAGGGCCAATTTGCAACTTTTGAAACTAGAAGGATCACTTCTGCCAAATGCTGAAAGTTGAGGGGCCAGTTTTGACATTTCTTCAAACTTGATTAAAACTTCCAAAAATCATCCTCGGAGAATAAAATCTTCATAAATGCTCAATTTTGATCTTCCGGCTCGGCTTAAGCTCTCTTAATCTCTTGTGCTCGGATTTATGTCTGATTTGGTTCCTTTTTGCGTGTTTTTACATATCCGTACCCGCACAAGCACAAACTCAAGAAAACCACAAATATTAGCAATAAACGGCTCTTTCTTGGTTATTTTGGGTCTATTTTGATATAGAAAAGGTATGTGTTTTAGCACATACCAAAATACCCCAGACGAAACCATTGTCGTGTCCTCACGCAATGCAATCAACTCACGCTTCTAAAACCAAGGATTTCAATCTCTTTCTACTAAACCTATGAAGAAGTAGCAAAGATTCCTCAAAAGAGATTAAGAAAGCCTTAATTCTAAAAACGCCCCGTTTACCTTTTAATTCACATATATAGATATTACGATTAAGCACATTCCGATTATGAATGACGGTTTGTTGAACTTTCATGTCGATCAATAACTCCAACATTTTTCAAACGACATGTTAGGATCACGGAGTAAGAAACACAACACAGCGTGAAGTGACCATACGGATAGAATACATCGTCCCTGATTTTTCACAAGTCCCAAACTAAGCGTAAAACCGAAATCATTGTTAAATATGACTCTAGATGCTAACACTACCCATGGAAGTTACTTATGTAATTACCGTTTGTTCCCATTTTCCTATTTTCCTCTAGATTTTTTTATTTTTGTGAGAAATGAATTTCTTCATAATTCTCGTTTCGATAATTTTTATTCCGATAAAGATATAAAGCTAAGTCGATAATTAGTTATCCGCCTTCCCTCAAGAACCATTGTCCCAAAAATGAGGTCCACATCAAGGAATTTTTATTCACTTATACTTTTGACCTTTTTCATCATTTTTCATTTTTCATTTCATTTTTTTTTTTTTTTTTTTTTCACTTATACTTTTACTTATAAGAGCCATGAACTACGGAGCTTCACGGGGTAATTCCAAGACTATAGGCTTCATGAAATGAGAATCCCGGCTGGCTAGGCTAAGACCTCACTCAATCCCGGCTAAAGATCCAAGGGTCCGATCTCGACACCGCAGCTCATAACTTTACTTATTACTTATTCACTTATCACTGATTACTCATTTATTACGGATCCTTGATGTGTACCCAATTTTTAAAACAAAGATTCTTTTAAGAAGATAAAGAACTAACTATCGCCAAAAACTCAACATCTCTAATTATTATTAGACAGATATGGGGTGAAACAATTTTGTGGGAACAAAAAGCCATAAGTACCTTCGATGGGCTCTAAAGAGAACCAACTACTCCACGCTTAGCATCTAACCTCATAATTAACTCTATCATTTCTCGATCTCCGCAAATTTAAAATCCCAAATAATGAGATCCGCAGATTCTTAGCCGATAATTTTTAGATTATCTAAGGTTAAGGGAACAAGCTAGGGCTCAACACGCCCGGTCAAGTCAGAATTCTATTCCTACTCTCACCAGCGGAAAGTCAACAAGGAGTCAAAACATATATTAACTTAGCAAATGCTTCGTCTAATGAAATCAAGTTATGCATATTTAAAGTCACTCAGGGAAACTTGCAAAATCTTGGCCTTGTGAGCTAGAATTCGTATTTTATAGCTTCTTGTCTAAGAGACTAGCAAACTTTTCAATCAAAAAGACTTAACAAAAGCTTACAAAAATTTTAAATTTTTCTCATTTTTGCACAATTTTTCATTTTCTAAGGAAAAACGGGGTTACGAGAGTACACGACAAAAATAAGCAAGTGTGGTCAAATCAAATCGAAGATTACCCTACCCCAGACTAGAACGAAACATTGTCCTCAATGTTTAAAGCAAGGGCATCACGAAAATCTAAAAGCCGTTTATTAAGTATGCTCAAAGATAAACGTTAGTCGATAAGATTAGGATATCGGATTTCCATCAGCATCGATCATGAAACTCGAGTGGAGAAAATGACAAACTTCGAGCACGAGAGTCTCCATATCGGGAACATCCCGACAAAACATCACAAACAACCAAACACGAAATCGAAGAGGCCCTTCGCGTCACTTATTAGAAAAATAGAAAGAAGATAGATGGATAAGCATGGGGTGCCTCCCACAAGCGCTACTTTTTGATCACCGAGTCGCTAGCTTGACTCGATCCCCGAATTCATTTGTCCTTGGAGAAGAAAATGGTAGAGATACCAGGGTCAAAACGTGTCCTCATTCCGAAAGAATGAGACTGGGTGGGTTGGGAGGAAAAGAAAATGTCGGGCTCCAGCACATACGGGATAACTCCTCCCAAACTCACATAAGGCATATGAAAGATCGATCCATCATCCGGCGGTTTTGCGGGCGGACGAAGGGATGAAGGATCAATAAGAGAATACTCCAAAGAAGAACGGAGTCCATGGTACAGAAAGGTGTGACTCAAAGGCTCATCAACGAAGGCATCCAAGAGAGGATCCTTATCTCGAATGACATTTTTAGCATAAAACTCATCAATACGTATCCCGGGTTTGAAAATCTTGTCCTCGGAGAAGAAGGAGATCAAAGTGTCATCTATGTGAAAATCCTCACGAGGAGAGGATTCACTCTCGGCTAAATAATATTGGACCTCAGGATCAACAAGTTCATCTGTCGACAACTTCACTTCCTTATCTTTCTTCGGAAAAAACGGATCATCGTATTCTTCTTTATCCTCAGAGAAAATCGAGTCGGTAGGAGCAAGTTCATCGGTGAACTTCTCACTTTCTTCATCAAAGAGTTGATTTTCAAAAATTTGAGTATATTCAGAATCGAATTCGAACAAGGGATTTGTGAATGTCGTTTTGAAAGATTCTTGATCGAAAGATGTCTCAAAAGAAGGTTCCATGATTTCAGAAGAAGGAGTGGGATTGCCACTCAAAGGAAGGTCGATTTTTTTAGAAATCGGAGGTGGGACAAGTGGTGTGCTCTTAGAGCTAGCAGTTTTCACCACTACCGTTGTAGACTCCTTTTCTTGTTTCTTTTTCCGTTCAGCTTGTATTGTCGACATACTCTTAATCGTAAACCTTGAAAGATCAATTCGAGACGTTTTAAGTTCAACTTTCTTTACATCATTCGGATCAGATGGTAAAATGGGATCACCACTTCCTTGAGAAAATCAATCACACCGATGCTATGAATCGAATGATCATCGGGTGGAGGTTTAGACGCTTTTTCATAGAACACTATTTTTCATTTCCTTTTCTGATCGTTAACGTTCCTTGGTAATGATCCACAATGACTTTCGCGGTTCTCAAGAATGGTCTTCCTAAAGTGAGAGGGACTCGGGCATCGACCTCTATATCAACTACGGCGAAATCCACCGGAAAATGGAATTTATCCACTCGTACCATAACATCGTTGACTACACCAACCGTGTGAGCAATTGTTCGATTAGCTAATTCGATAGTCATACGAGTCGGTATAAGAGTCTTCAATCCAAGCTCATGATATATCGCAAGAGGCATGAGACTTATGCTTGCATCTGAATCGGTTAGGGCATTATATTCCTTAATATCATTTAAGGAGCAAGGAAGGAGAAATTTCCCGGGATCACGAAGCTTCTCGGGAGCTTGGTTCGAGGAAGAATTAAACGGGTAGGCTTAGGTGAAATCTTTGAAATTTGTTCCAATTTCTCTTCATAAATCATTTCAGCAGCTTTAATCATATCAGTCGTAAGTTTGAACTTGGTTCCAGAAACAACTTTCATTTTGTCGAACCGTGATTGAACAGATTTGCACGGTGTAAGGTTAGAACTCGGCATTATGACAGAGATAGAAGGAACTTGGGCAACCAGAGGTTGGACGTAGTTGGCTTTTCCATTATCAAGAGGAATTACCGGGTCCTTTGTCACCTCGGTCTCTCGTGCTACATTCCTCACCGGAGAAGAAGTAGTCATCGAGGGCCCATCATCTCGAATGGAAACGGATTTCATTTCTCCCTTCGGGTTTGGAATGGTGTTACTTGGGAGAGAACCGAAACCCGAGGGTTGACTCACTTGGCACAAAACAAGATTCAACATACTTTCAAGTTTATTTTGAAGCATCCAATTTGTTGTTCAAGTCAATTTCGTTCTAAACTCATTGCTTTGTCTAGTCAAAGAAGATTGAAACTCATTTCTCAAACTTGAAATCTGGGTTCTCATGGTTTAGATGGTAGCATTATTATTCTGAACGTAATTCGTGAATTCATTAGAGGGCAAAGGCGGAGCTTGATAGCTTGAAGCTTGATATCCTTGATTGTAATTGACTCCTTGATTCAGGTATTGATTTGGTGGAGCTTTGAATTGGTTTTGAACATTTGGTCCACGAACTTGATTCTGATTAAAACGATTCTGATTGTTCGATGGAGAAAATCCCGGAGGTACCATTTGATTACTAACACGAGGATTCGGTTCAACTTGAGAACGGTATTGGTTACCTCCGGTTACGGCATTAGCTTCGAAAGGATTGCCATCGGTGGCGGTACAATTGTAGTAGGCATGCGGGCCACCACAAGTAGTACAAGTCGTTTCCACCGCTTTGACTTGAGCGGGTGGAGAAGAATTAACCTTAGCCGTCTTAATCTTAACCAAAGCCTGGATCATATCCGTAAGCTTATCAATCTTAGCATCGGTGCTAGACGTATTTCCGTAAGACGAGGACGATGGTGTATCATTCACTCGAGCAGCAACCGATTTGCTACGTTATGTACGAACTTTAGATTTGTTCTCAATAATGGACAAGGCATCTCTCGTTGATCGGGTCAACAAATTACCACCCGCGGCGGCATTGAGAGAGTCTTGATCGGTCTCATTCAAACCGTTATAAAACGTATCAAGTTGGTGCAACTCAGAAAAACCATGATGGGGACATTGCCTAAGCAAATCTTTGAATCGGTCCCATGCCTCACTAAATGATTCATCAAATCTTTGTGTGAATTTTGTTATTTCATTTTTTAGGCTTGTTGTTTTAGACGTTGGGAAGAATTTGTTCACGAATTTTGATACTAAATTCTCCCATGTGGTTATCGATCGAGGGGTAGTTTTTCGAGCCAAATCCGGCGGCCCTCGAGTGAAAATGGAAAGAGGAGTAGCTTGATAGCCTCTTCCGGAACGTTACGGTACTTGATCGTAGACGTGAGCTTGTTGAATCGTCGGATATGAGAGTGAGGATCGTCTCTCTCGAATCCGTAAAATTGGCTTGACGAAACCAAATTTATCAATCCGTGTTTAAGCTCAAAGTTATCGGCAACGATTGCCGGGACGACGATGTAAAAACAAGCCTAAAAAATGAAATAACAAAATTCACACAAAGATTTGATGAATCATTTAGTGAGGCATGGGACCGATTCAAAGATTTGCTTAGGCAATGTCCCCATCATGGTTTTTCTGAGTTGCACCAACTTGATACGTTTTATAACGGTTTGAATGAGACTGATCAAGACTCTCTCAATGCCGCCGCTGGTGGTAATTTGTTGACCCGATCAACGAGAGATGCCTTGTCCATTATTGAGAACAAATCTAAAGTTCGTACATCATGTAGCAAATCGGTTGCCGCCGAGTGAATGATACACCATCGTCCTCGTTTTACGGAAATACGTCTAGCACCGATGCTAAGATTGATAAGCTTACGGATATGATCCAGGCTTTGGTTAAGATTAAGACGGCTAAGGTTAATTCTTCTCCACCCGCTCAAGTCAAAGCGGTGGAAACGACTTGTACTACTTGTGGTGGCCCGCATGCCTACTACAATTGTACCGCCACCGATGGCAATCCTTTCGAAGCTAATGCCGTAACCGGAGGTAACCAATACCGTTCTCAAGTTGAACTGAATCCTCGTGTTAGTAATCAAATGGTACCTCCAGGATTTTCTCCATCGAACAATCAGAATCGTTTTAATCAGAATCAAGTTCGTGGACCAAATGTTCAAAACCAATTCAAAGCTCCACCAAATCAATACCCGAATCAAGGAGTCAATTACAATCAAGGATATCAAGCTCCAAGCTATCAAGCTCCGCCTTTGCCCTCTAATGAATTCACGAATTACGTTCAGAACAATAATGCTACCATCCAAACCATGAGAACCCAGATTTCAAGTTTGAGAAATGAGTTTCAATCTTCTTTAACTAGACAAAGCAATGAGTTTAGGAATGAGATCCGACTTCAGAACAACAAATTGGATGCTTCGCAGAATAAACTTGAAAGTATGTTGAATGCTGTTTTGTGCCAAATGAGTCAACCCTCGGGTTCCGGTTCTCTCCCAAGTAACACCATTCCAAACCCGAAGGGAGAAATGAAATCCGTTTCCATTCGAGATGATGTGCCCTCGATGACTAATTCTTCTCTGGTGAGGAATGTAGCACGAGAGACCGAGGTGACAAAGGACCCGGTAATTCCTCTTGATAATGGAAAGGCCAACTACGTCCAACCTCTGGTTGCCCAAGTTCCTTCTATCTCTGTCATAATGCCGAGTTCTAACCTTACACCGTGCAAATCTGTTCAATCACGGTTCGACAAAATGAAAGTTGTTTCCGGAACCAAGTTCAAACTTACGACTGATATGATTAAAGCTGCTGAAATGATTTATTAAGAGAAATTGGAACAAATTTCAAAGATTTCACCTGATCCTACACCGTTTAATTCTTCCTCGAACCAAGCTCCCGAGAAGCTTCGTGATCCCGGAAATTTCTCCTTCCTTGCTTCTTAAATGATATTAAGGAATATAATGCCCTAACCGATTCAAGTGCAAGCATAAGTCTCATGCCTCTTGCGATATATCATGAGCTTGGATTGAAGACTCTTATACCGACTCGTATGACTATCGAATTAGCTAATCGAACAATTGCTCACACGGTTGGTGTAGTCAACGATGTTATGGTACGAGTGGATAAATTCCATTTTTCCGTGGATTTCGCCGTAGTTGATATAGAGGTCGATGCCCGAGTCCCTCTCACTTTAGGAAGACCATTCTTGAGAACCGCGAAAGTCATTGTGGATCATTACCAAGGAACGTTAACGATCAGAAAAGGAAATGAAAAAATAGTGTTCTATGCCGAAAAAACGTCTAAACCTCCACCCGATGATCATTCGATTCATAGCATCGGTGTGATTGATTTTTCTCAAGGAAGTGGTGATCCCATTTTACCATCTGATCCGAATGATGTAAAGAAAGTTGAACTTAAAACGTCTCGAATTGATCTTTCAAGGTTTACGATTAAGAGTATGTCGACAATACAAGCTGAACGGAAAAAGAAACAAGAAAAGGAGTCTACAACGGTAGTGGTGAAAACTGCTAGCTCTAAGAGCACACCACTTGTCCCACCTCCGATTTCTAAAAAAATCGACCTTCCATTGAGTGGCAATCCCACTCTTTCTTCTGAAATCATGGAACCTTCTTTTGAGACATCTTTCGATCAAGAATCTTTCAAAACGACATTCACAAATCCCTTGTTCGAATTCGATTCTGAATATACTCAAATTTTTGAAAATCAACTCTTTGATGAAGAAAGTGAGAAGTTCACCGATGAACTTGCTCCTACCGACTCGATTTTCTCTGAGGATAAAGAAGAATACAATGATCCGTTTTTTCCGAAGAAAGATAAGGAAGTGAAGTTGTCGACAGATGAACTTGTTGATCCTGAGGTCCAATATTATTTAGCCGAGAGTGAATCCTCTCCTCGTGAGGATTTTCAC
This sequence comes from Chrysanthemum makinoi, assembly GCA_910596185.1. Lineage (NCBI taxonomy): Eukaryota > Viridiplantae > Streptophyta > Magnoliopsida > Asterales > Asteraceae > Chrysanthemum > Chrysanthemum makinoi. The sequence continues at coordinate 313,852,803 of OU343221.1, forward strand.
ATAGATGACACTTTGATCTCCTTCTTCTCCGAGGACAAGATTTTCAAACCCGGGATACGTATTGATGAGTTTTATGCTAAAAATGTCATTCGAGATAAGGATCCTCTCTTGGATGCCTTCGTTGATGAGCCTTTGAGTCACACCTTTCTGTACCATGGACTCCGTTCTTCTTTGGAGTATTCTCTTATTGATCCTTCATCCCTTCGTCCGCCCGCAAAACCGCCGGATGATGGATCGATCTTTCATATGCCTTATGTGAGTTTGGGAGGAGTTATCCCGTATGTGCTGGAGCCTGACATTTTCTTTTCCTCCCAACCCACCCAGTCTCATTCTTTCCGGAATGAGGACACCGTTTTTGACCCTGGTATCTCTACCATTTTCTTCCCTAAGGACAAATGAATTCGGGGATCGAGTCAAGCTAGCGACTCAGTGATCAAAAACAGTAGCGCTTCGTGGGAGGCACCCCATGCTTATCCATCTATCTTCTTTCTTTTTTCTAATAAGTGACGCGAAGGGGTCTGCCTCTTCGATTTCTCGTGTTTGGTTGTTTGTGATGTTTTGTCCAGGATGTTCCCGATATGAAGACTCTCGTGCTCGAAGTTTGTCATTTTCTCCACTCGAGTTTCATGATCGATGCTGATGGAAATCCGATATCCTAATCTTATCGACTAACGTTTATCTTTGAGCATACTTAATAAACGGCTTTTAGATTTTCGTGATACCCTTGCTTTAAACATTGAGGACAATGTTTCGTTCTAGTCTGGGGTAGGGTAATCTTCGATTTGATTTGACCGCACTTGCTTGTTTTTCGTCATATACTCTCGCAACCCCGTTTTTCCTTAGAAAATGAAAAAATTGTGCAAAAATGAGAAAAATTTAAAAATTTTTGTAAGCTTTTGTTAAGTCTTTTTGATTGAAAAGTTTGCTAGTCTCTTAGATAAGAAGCTATAAAATGCGAATTCTAGCTCACAAGGCCAAGAATTTGCAAGTTTCCCTGAGTGACTTTAAATATGCATAACTTGATTTCATTAGACGAAGCATTTGCTAAGTTAATATATGTTTTGACACCTTGTTGACTTTCCGCTGGTGAGAGTAGGAATAGAATTCTGACTTGACCGGGCGTGTTGAGCCCTAGCTTGTTCCCTTAACCATAGATAATCTAAAATTATCGGCTAAGCATCCGCGGATCTCATTATTTGGGATTTTAAATTTGCAGAGATCGAGAAATGATAGAGTTACTTATGAGTTTAGATGCTAAGCGTGGAGTAGTTGGTTCTCTTTAGAGCCCATCGAAGGTACTTATGGCTTTTTGTTCCCACAAAATTGTTTCACCCCATATCTGTCTAATGAATAATTAGAGATGCCGAGTTTTTGGCGATAGTTAGTTCTTTATCTTCTTAAAAGAATCTTTGTTTTAAAAATTGGGTACACATCAAGGATCCGTAATAAATAAATGAGTAATCAGTGATAAGTGATAAAGTAATAAGTAAAGTTGTGAGCTGGTGTCGAGATCGGACCCTTGGATCTTTAGCCGGGATTGAGTGAGGTCTTAGCCTAGCCAGCCGGGATCCTCATTTCATGAAGCCTATAGTCTTGGAATTACCCCGTGAAGCTCCGTGGTTCATAGCTCATACACGTAAAAGTCTAAGTTCTATTTCAAATTAAAAAAAAAAAAATGTTGAAAAATGAAAATGAAAAATAAAGTATAAGTGAATAAAAATTCCTTGATGTGGACCTCATTTTTACGACAATGGTTCTTGAGAGAAGATGGATAACTAATTATCGACTTAGCTTTGTATCTTTATCAGAATAAAAGTTATCGAAACGAGAAATTTGAAGAAATTCATTTCTCACAAAAAATAAAAAAAATCTAGAGGAAAATAGGAAAATGGGAACAAAAGGTAATTACACAAGTAACTTCCATGGGTAGTGTTAGCATCTAGAGTCATATTTAACAATGATTTCGGTTTTACGCTTAGTTTGGGACTTGTGAAAAATCAGGGACGATGTATTCTATCCGTATGGTCACTTCACGCTGTGTTGTATTTCCTACTCCGTGATCTTAACGTGTCGTTTGAAAAATGTTGGAGTTATTAATTGACATGAAAGTTCAACCAACCGTCATTCATAATCAGGAATGTGCTTAATCATAATATCTACATGTGAATTAAAAGGTAAACGGGGCGTTTTTAGAATTAAGGCTTTCTTAATCTCTTTTGAGGAATCTTTGCTACTTCTTCATAGGTTTATTAGAAAGAGATTGAGATCCTTGGTTTTAGAAGCGTGAGTTGATTGCATTGCGTGAGGACACGTCAATGGTCTCGTCTGGGGTATTTTGGTATGTGCTAAAACACATACCTTTTCATTATCAAAATAGACCCAAAACAACCAAGAAAGAGCCGTTTATTGCTAATATTTGTGGTTTTCTTGAGTTTGTGCTTGTGCAGGTACGGATATGTAAAAACACGCAAAAAGGAGCCAAATCAGACAAATAGGAATACGAAAACTCGCTACAAGCCCTCCCCGGCAGCGGCGCCAAAAATTGATTCTCAATTAACGACCCGTCAAGTTATCTCACACAAGCTAGCCACTTGTGAATGACTAACCGTAAGAAACTTAAAACAGTTCGGACACTGATTTAAAAACCAATAATAGATGAGAAGTGTGTAGTATATGGGTAACTCAAACGTGTTAGGTTTGAGCACCGAGATCGTTCCGAACGAGGGTTGAATGGAATTTCCAACTCACGTCTCGATTATCGGGATTTGAATAAGAGAAGGGGATAAAATGATGTTATCTAAACTACGGGATAAGGAAAGCATATGGAACTAAAATCTATGGGGAAAACCTAAGAATTATGGCAAACTACGCAATTCTACACTAAAACGCAAAACAGGATTAAAACGAAACGCGAATAAAATGCAACTACGTCTATTCTAAATCCTAAAAATAACCTAAAATTACTTTTATACTAAAAATGATATTAGAAAACTATTTATGAATTAAAACTATTTTTTAGGAATTTTCTGGATTTTATTAAAATTAAAAACTAATATTTAACTTTTAAAACTAATATAAAATACTAAAAATTATGAAAATTAAGGAGAAAAATGTGAAACTATTTTTATAAAATCTAAAATACCATAATAGACTTTTCAAAACTAATTTTTTTATTTTATTGATTATTTTTCTATTTTCTACTAATTTAAAACTATTTTAATCTAATTTAAATTGTGAAAAATACCAAATAAAAGGGGAAAACTAGGGAAAAATCTTTTTTATGCTTTTTATATTTTTCTTAAACTGGGAAAATTGAAAAATTATTTTTTGGAACTTTTTCTGAATCAATTGCAATTAAAGCTATTTAAAAATGCCTAAAAACTGAATTTAATAAAGAAAAATAGTAAACAGTGACCAAAAATTATGAAAAACTCAGGAAAATTCTAAATTATTATTCTAAAGCTATGAAAAATATAAAAACATGGGCTTATGTGGAAGATATAAGAGTCTGCAGTAAACTGATATGAAATAAGCACTTTTCAATAAGCAAATAAGCACTAAAATGAACCAACTGATAACAGAAGCTAATTAATACTAAAACTACTCTAAAGCAACTATTTGCAACTACTCCTAACACCTAATAAGCAGATTGCCAAGGATTTAAGCTAAATGTTACTTAAGCAAAACAGATTTCTGGCCCCCTACTTTAAGCTACTGCAACTGCTTATTCAATAAGCTAATGAGAAAACTAAAAATGTGGTTCTCAAGACCACCAACCAGAGAGTGTATAACCCAAATTTCAGCCAAATACAAACTAAAATGAACAAGTTATGGTTGCTGCAAGAAACTGTTACACACTCAGTATTAACTGAGTGTGTGAACAGGGGACATAAGGCCCAAAAGAAGAACTGTTTTGACCCATTTAGAACATTTAAAAAAATATACTGAAAATATCTTTGAAAACACAACCAACAATAGTTTTAAAAACCAAAGTTTCAGATGATTTGGACCAAAGATGACAGAATTAAAAATCCACTCAGTTTCTAGTAAAAGCGTATTTGAAGATATTTTGACTTTTAGAACAAAAATAGAATTTGACTTATATGAGATTCGAGCTTGAATTTGATTGAAACTGATGTGAATAGATGAAATACAACTAATGTAAGCTAACTTATCACTAAATCTACCTATATTCAAAACTGCCTCTTGATTCAAACCGATGAAGATATGAGAACTGATTAAGTGTAATTTTGACTATTTCTACTTTAAGATGCAAAATGATGAACTAAGAGACTCTAAATAACCTAACAGAAGCTACTGCAATTCATCTTAACAACAATTTTGATCTCAAACTCAGTTTACATAACTGATCCAAACACCACTTTATAAGCTGAAATGCAAGATAACATTTCTTTATCACAGATTAATCTTAAGATTTCTATCCAAATAAACTTAAATGACCAAATTAAAGCTAATAGATGCAATAATTCTAACTTTAACAAACACAGAATCAAAATGCTAATCAGGTATGAAATCAGATGAACAACACTTACATACGTTTAGCCACTATGGCTTGCTTAACTGAGAATCAATGACCACTATCAGAACTTATTCCAACCCATATAAGATCCAAACTTAACCCATATCCATGTATAACTCAGCAATCCAGAACTACATTAACAATGAAACTGCCACATTGACTTTTGTTGGCCATTTTCTAAAACTGAGAATTAGAGCTAATAGAATCAATGACAAACTCACATAAGCTTCACTGAGCTTATGTGAGCTTAAAGGTAAACTAAAAGAGCAGATTAAACAGTAATGATTTTGAAAACAGATTAACTAGGAATTGAAATTGAAAATGCAATTTTATTAATAAAGGAGTTTTACAAAGCTTGAAAACAAGATTACAAACTGAATTTAAAATGATTGATCTAATAAAACAGTAATTAACAGAAACAAATGGTAACAAAATCTCTAAAAGCTGTGAGAAATTGGACGAATTCAATGTGAGCCAAGAGGTCCTATTTATAGCCTTTTGCAGCCTTGGGATCCCTTTCAGAAGATGCTAGAAGTCTTATCCACAGCCACAAATCCATTCTTCTGTCATCATATCCAATCACAGAGCTCCAATTCATCTTATGAGGTGTCATGTCCAATGGTAGAGCTTGGATTGGCCACGTGGGCATCTTTATCTGCTTTGTCAGCTTCTAGAAGAGCAATAGATACTTAGTACGAGGTTTTGTTTGGGGTAAATGGGTGGCTTGGATCATGGTAAATGGCTATGGTGGTAAAGAGTAACTAGGGGTTTGTTTGGGCGCGCTCTGGTAAGGATTGGGTTTTTTTATTTTTGTTTGAGAGTGGTTTAGTGGTTCTTTGACCGGGTTTTGGGTAAGTTTTGACCAGGGCAAAGGTGGGAACGGGTTTAAAAACCGGGTAATGGGTTGTTTGTTTATTGGATTGGGCCGGGTGGAGTATTTATTGGATTTGGATTGATGGATTCGGATATAAATGCTTGGACTTGGACTAGCATAATGATCCAAAGGTAACCATAGGGACCAAAGATGTAAATGCTGAAAATCCAGGGACCAAACATGTAATTCTGAAAGTATCCTCCAAGGACCATCTTTGCCAATCTTCAAATAAATCAAGGGCCAATTTGCAACTTTTGAAACTAGAAGGATCACTTCTGCCAAATGCTGAAAGTTGAGGGGCCAGTTTTGACATTTCTTCAAACTTGATTAAAACTTCCAAAAATCATCCTCGGAGAATAAAATCTTCATAAATGCTCAATTTTGATCTTCCGGCTCGGCTTAAGCTCTCTTAATCTCTCGTGCTCGAATTTACGTCTGATTTGGTTCCTTTTTGCGTGTTTTTACATATCCGTACCTGCACAAGCACAAACTCAAGAAAACCACAAATATTAGCAATAAATGGCTCTTTCTTGGTTATTTTGGGTCTATTTTGATATAGAAAAGGTATGTGTTTTAGCACATACCAGTTACCTTTTGTATTGACCATTTCTTAAGCAATTTGATGAACAAGTGGATGTTTTTGTGTTTAAGTTTATGTATGTAGACTTATGAAACTTGAATTGATCTTGAATTGATTGGTTAAACTTAATGCTTGTTTTTATAAACTAAACTTTTGATCAAGGTTTAACTTGTAAGAACAATAGATTAGTGCACCAACTAATTATCATAACCAACATGTTAAGAGGTTAACACAATCACATTAATCTATGATATGAAACTAGTTTAAGCAAGTGTAGTTTTTAATCATCTAAATTTCATTATATCTATTTGCTTTATTATATGTTTTGGATAGACTCCGTTAATTCAAACTAGTGTTTAGATTCACTCAAATCCCTGCGAACGATCCCGACTTACCTTCATAATCTTGCTATAACGGACGAGTATAATTGCTCGTATGTGTTATTGGTAATATTGGTAATTCACCTTTTATAAATTTAAAACTTGGAACAACCGAGCACATCAAGTTTTTGGCGCCGCTGCCGGGGATTTGATTGTGTTTCAACAAGTTTTTGAATTTCTCTCAGTCGATTCAACCCAAAAATTTTCTCAGAAACCTTAACCGGATCCGGTTGTCCCTCAACCGAATCGGTTACGATTTTACCCATCACTCAGCTGGTCTAACCGATCGGTCGCAACCCGCAACCGATCCGGTTACCCACTCTGACCCATAAAAACTGTTTTCGTTGTTTGTCCGTGTGTTTAGATATTACCTGGATTCTCTAGGACATTGTATGAACACTCGAGCAGCGGGAATCGAACCAATTACACCTCTTACCAACCCCGAACGTTTGATTCGAAGAAGAAGAAGAACTCTTTTCATACCATTGGAAAATCGTGTATCAAGAGTACCATTTGATAACCTCGTAGAAGCCAAAGTTGTTTACAACCCTTTCACCAATTTACCTTTTCCCATGGCGGACGATCAACCCATGTGGGGAACCAACCGAACCGTAGCACCAACCCCCGAAAGTGCTATTGTTGCTGTCAATCTTGGTGACAACTTCACCGTGAAGGGACATCACCTTTCTATGATCAAAGACCGACAATTCGATGGCCGTGCGCGGGCCGATCCGCGTAAGCACATTGCCGAATTCATCGAAATTTGCGGCATGTTCCGTTATGGCGACACCGATGTCAATGCCATCAAACTTAAACTTTTCCCATCATCACTCACCGGAGATGCTAAAGTATGGTACAATGAATTAACCCCAGGAATCATCAATACTTGGGAGGAGATGAGGCAAACTTTTGTAAGCGATTCTTTCCACCGCCATGTTTGATCGATTAATGGGAGAAATTCGTGCTTTCAACCAAAACCCAAACGAATCACTAGTCGAAGCTTGGCTTCGAATGAAAGATTTGCTTCGTAGTTGTCATGGAAATGGATTATCAAAAGTAACCATTATCCAAATCTTTTATCATGGACTAGATGAAATCTCTCAAGGCATCCTTGATGTTTGGAGGAATTTTCTCTATAAGACTCCCAACGATGCACATCGATTGCTCGAAGATCGAGTACTTCTCAAACTTGATTGGTCCAAAGATTCCAAAACCAAACCTCTCTGAAAAACCGTTGCTTTTGTCAAAAACAACGATACCTCAAAACTCATGGAGAAGATGGAAGCGTTAACCTCAAAAATCGACTCACAATACAAAGATATCAAAGATGAAATGAAGGAAATGCGAGACGGATGCAACAATTGTGGAGGAAATCATCCATCGTCCGAGTGCGACGATAAACCTATGGGTGGACCAAAGGAAGGAGAAGCAAGTTACACTCAAGGAGGAGACCGTGGAGGAGGATATCGTAGTAATTATTATGGTCGAAATTCTAGAAATTGGCAAGATCGCCAACCAAGGGATGACAACCGTGATTCTCAACCACGAACTGACGATCCACCACCACAAAATCCCGACAAAAAGATGGAAGAAACCGAATTCGAGAAAACCATGAGAGAATTCGTGGCTGCTCAAAAATTCGCAAATGATTTTATCAAAAATCAATTTTTCAATCTCAAAGCCAAAGTTGAGCATGGACAGAAAAATCATCAAGCATCTATCCAAGATCTTGAAAACAAGTTTGGCAGATTTTCTGACCAACATTCCTCTATACCATCTGGTTCATTGCTAAGTAATACCCAATCCAACCTAAAACCATCAAATGATAAGACGTACCGTCCACCACAAACAAGAAATGAGTATGTCAACGCTATCTTCACAAGTAGTGGTTTCTCGAACGATTCCAATCCGAATATCGTTGTTTCCGCCGGTGGAAGCAACATCAATACCGATCATGCCTCATTGATCGAGAAATTGGAAGCTCTCTCCACAAACATCACTACCCAATTCATAAGCATACGGAGGGAGATGATGGAACTGCGAAATAATCACCACGCTTCAAACTACGATGCTGAGGATGACACGCCGATGTGTGATCCCATGGAAGCGAACCTAGTCCAACATGAAGGATATCACGGAGGATATCACCACCAAAATTCCAGAAATTCGTACTCCTATCCATATCACAACCCAACCCATACATATCCTCGATATCAGTCATGGAATACAATACCTCATCCATCACAACATTTCAATACACCTAAAACCTCACCAGAGGAGATGATGAGAGAGTGGATGGCCAATCAAACAAAAGCCAATGAGAATATGACGGACCTGTTGGTTGAATTGGAACATAAAGTCGATCAAGGAAGAAGGAACCAACAAGCGATAAGCCAAGACTTGGAGAGGAGGATAGAAAGATTAAGTAAGGAACAGGAAGTCCATCACGTTGAATCTCTTCCTTACACCACAGATTCCAACCCTAGATATGAGTTTGTCTACAAACCACCCTCAATTCAATACGAGAACGATAAGGGTGAGGATGAATTTATCGAAGAGGACGAGGCCGAGCATATTCCAACCACGCCAAATTTGAACCAAATCATGTCTAACTCACCAACCGTGTTACCTTTTCTTGAGGATTGAACCATGCATATCTCAATGACGCAATTAAAAGGTCCTGAACACAATCATGTTGATGATGAGAAGTTCAACAAAATCAATGACAACTGGAATGGAGAACTGGAAAGAAAGATAGACAAATGGTCTGAACCACAAAATCCAGTTTCTTTAAATCAAAACGGTAGGACTAAGCCACCTCCTTTAACTCACCTTGAGAATGTGGATGCAATATTCACTGGGAGTGGAAAGTCCGATGATCCTCCGAAAAATCATAAAGATCCGCCGCCTGTCCTCATTTCTAATGAAATCGACCAAATGTTCGAGATAACAAAAAGGGACTTTCACTTGGTCAAACCAAAAGAATCAAATGTATTCCCATCCATTGTGGAGTACAAACCAAAGATTCCATACCCTCAACGTTTAAGAGTTGAAATTCCCCATTTGAACCATATGGTCAAAGTATCCTAATCCGGGGAATATTCGAGTCAGGCTGATGACTCGGTAATAAAACAAGCGCTTCTCGGGAGGCAACCCGTGTGTTTCAGATTTGATTTTCTGTGGTCACTCCCCAAAGTTTAAACCTTTGGTTGAACTTAAGTGTGGGGGTGCCACCCTTTTAATAAAACCTTTTGTTTGTTTATAAGATTGTGTGCGTGTGATGATTTCTCCATTGGACGCTAGGAATGAAGGAAGAATTTTAAGCTGAAAAACTCATTGACATATTTGGTTTCATCTCTATTTTCCCTATTTCTATACTTTGAAGTTTGCTTTTCATTGAGGACAATGTCTAACTTAAGTGTGGGGGGTGAATAGGAAAAATTAGAGTTTTCATGCTTAAATTTAAAATTTTGCTTGCCCTTGTGATCTAGTTGTTTTCACACTTTTAGGGTTATCTATTAGAATAACTGGATCATTCCACTGGTAAAATTGGTAATATTTGAAACTTCGAGATGTGTTCCGATTACTATTGCAATCCATTCTGGGATCGATAAACATTTGCTAGCACATATTATACCCTTTCCACTAAATTGTGAGGATTTGAGCCTATTTCTTATTAGCATACATCTTTTATGCTTGGATCTTTTGCTATGAGTGTGTCGGTGATTTTATTTATTCTAGAACTTGTGCTTGTAAATCATTACCAGACCGCAGTGAGATTGCATTCGTGCGATATAAGTAAATTCGTGTGATAAAGAGGCACCTTAGGATTTAACCCAAATGGCCTTCCATTTTACATTTAATGATATATTAGCTAGCCACTTTGGTTAGTTAACCACCCACATGGACCCATTTGTAGTGCTCATTTTTAGCACTAGATACCCCTAGTTACACCCTCTGAGCACCCTCTGAGCCATCCTTTTCAATTTTGCTTCACCCAGAAAATACAAAAAGATTTTACACTTTAAACCTTAGCCTACCCCGTATCAATGTCTAAACGGTTGGTTGCTAGTCGCCTAGAAAGTGAAGATTGTTTAAATGATTATGAGTACCACATCCTATGAGATTGATTAAGCCATGCGTTATGTTATGTTCAAAAAAAAAGTATGAGAAAATATTAGCCAATGAGCTATGATCGTAAAACAATTGTCATGGCAAAGTGAAAAGCTGTGGAAAGTGAAAAAGAAGAAAGCAAAGCTATAATCGTTTATTTGGTTCGTGGAATGTTTGGTAGCTAGCAACACGGGTATTAGACTTGATTTCATCTTTATTTTAACACCAATTTCATAAACATTCCCATGCCTTATCCATACCCTTAACCCTTAGCCATATCATTATAACCTGAATAAAAGCCCTCTTTAGATGTTTTTGCTTGGTGCTCATGCCACGTCGGTGGAGTTTTATTTCTTGTACAAGCTTATGGTAATAATCTAATCATGACTGAGCAATGAGTGTGATTTATCTTGTTACTCCACTAAAAATGAGTGATTGAGTGAATTATATTTCGTTCCTTTTCATGAGGTGTTCTGAAATGTTAATCATGCAAGAAAATCATTGGATATTGTCAAACATCTTGATGTTTCACCCTTATAAAGCATAATTGATGAATCCTCTCTCGTATTTATACTTGGTTGATTTGCATCACATTTTTCATAATCGCGATCTTGTACCAGTGGATGTTTTTCCTAGATTTGCTTGAGGGCAAGCAAAGTTTAAGTGTGGGGGAATTTGATAACGCTCAAATTGTGCATATTTTTAGTAGCGTTATCCGTGCTTTTATGTGTGTTATTTGGTTATAATCATATGTTTTTGTTGCTTAATCATACAAAAGTGTGTTTGCTAGTTCATTTGTAGCCAAGTACAGGAAAGTGGAGAAAAAGACGGAAAAAGAAGTAAAATACAAAGATTTCTCCATGTATGAAGAATTCCCGAACAAAGCAAGACTTGCGGAGTATATTCGAGAAGATAAAGTTATCAAGTTAGTGGTCCAAAGACTCAAGAATAAAGTTCAAGAAGGGAAACGAGAAAGAAATGAAGAAAAGAAGCTTAAACGAAAAGATATTGAAAGCCTCGTTGTTCCCGACACACCTTCACCATTTTGGCCATATCTTTTGCATACGGACTCCTTTTGACCCCCGGTTTGCGGCCACGGAAAGCTAAGAGAAATATCTACAACTTTTCCGTTTATGAATTTTCGTGATTTTGCTCCAACCGATCGGTCGAGCCCCGCAACCGGATCCGGTTGGAGACTAGTCAGCAAGACCAACCGAAATGGTTGGAGCCCAACCGATTAGGTTGGGGAGCCCTGGACAGCCATTTCTTCATTGCTAAGACTCCAAACTTGTTCCAAACGATTCTAGTCCCTTCCTACATGTCTTCTAGTCCCTTCCAAGCTCCTTGGTGACCAAGAAATGCATTTATAACCCCAAGGGCTTGAGAGTAGTATAAATAGAGGCCTTTGCATCCTCATTTCACACACCACAACTTGGGAGATCTTCTCTCACACCTATCTTACCACCACTACTCTCTCTCAAAGCCTAAATTCATTCATAAAGTTCCAGGAAACTTTGGAGGTCCAAGAAGTCATCATTTGGAGGTCAAACCATCAAGAAGTCTACCCCAATACTTTAGGAATCATTACTTCACCATTTGTAATATTATTCCAAGCATTGTAAGACTTTTAATCATGTTTTCTAATGTTCAAAGTTCTGAGTTTATGTTCATGTTTGCTATGAGTGGCTAGTTTCTTTATACACTTGCTTAAATGATGTTGATTATCATATGATTAGTTAGTGATTGTGTTAACATGTTTTAATTCAATTTCAAGTTGATTCTAAATCCAATTGTGCTAAAGTTTCATAGTGACATTTGTTAATCAAGTTTGGCTAATTGATAGTAATCGTTGGGGTCGAAAGAACTTATTGTTATTCAACTAGTCATAATCATTTTGTCTATGGATGATTGTTTTTACCCATTATTCTTGATTATACAAAGGAACTAAGGTGTGGTTGTAATAGAAACGCTTTTTGTTTATCAAATTGGATTGGTTGGAAACATCTAAATGGTCGTAAGATTAGTTGTTAAGAATCAATTGTAGCCTTTTTTCTATGATCGGTTACCTTTTGTATTGACCATTTCTTAAGCAATTTGATGAACAAGTGGATGTTTTTGTGTTTAAGTTTATGTATGTAGACTTATGAAACTTGAATTGATCTTGAATTGATTGGTTAAACTTAATGCTTGTTTTTATAAACTAAACTTTTGATCAAGGTTTAACTTGTAAGAACAATAGATTAGTGCACCAACTAATTATCATAACCAACATGTTAAGAGGTTAACACAATCACATTAATCTATGATATGAAACTAGTTTAAGCAAGTGTAGTTTTTAATCATCTGAATTTCATTATATCTATTTGCTTTATTATATGTTTTGGATAGACTCCGTTAATTCAAACTTGTGTTTAGATTCACTCAAATCCCTGTGAACGATCCCGACTTACCTTCATAATCTTGCTATAACGGACGAGTATACTTGCTCGTATGTGTTATTGGTAATATTGGTAATTCACCTTTTATAAATTTAAAACTTGCAACAACCGAGCACATCAGCGACCATTCACAACATTCCTTCACCCAAAACCCATGTCCTTTGAAGTTTGTGGAAGCATGCCCAGACCATATGGCGTACCAAAGGTGGGAGTTTAAACTGATTAGACTCTCATTAGCCATTTGGGATGTTCAAATTTCAACCACTTACTTCTTAACCTCGTTATACCCGAGCGGAAGAAGGAAGTATATCATGGGTATTGGGTCGAAGGAGTGATAGAATATGCAAAGAGGGCTTAAAATTATGGTCTGCAGTCCTCTGTTGATTGGTGGCCGTTTCCTGAAGCAAGTGTACGTCTACCAATCCTGGCAGATCGGGTTGGATAGGACGAGGTCAAGGTAAAAATGACGAGCTTGCGGGCATCGGGATAAAATAAAGAGCAAACCACTGCTAATGTAGTTTTTCACTGCTAGTAGGATTGTGTCGGTTTAATATGTAACATTCTTGAATTTATTGGGTAGGATGTTTTGTATTAGATAAGTATGCTAAGTATCAGAGGCGGACCTCTGTTGTGTTTAGGTGGTGCCCGGGAACCACCTTAGAAGAAAAATCCTTTTACAAGCGATATAGTAATTTTTTTAGGAACCACCTTATAAAATCACAAGGAACTACCTTGGAAAGCTTGGATCTAATGATAGAAAGAAAAAAAAAAGTAGAGAAATGGAAGAAAATAAATTATTGCCGGAATCGGAGATATGTTGTTGCACGAAGAAGATGAAGTAGATGAAAGTTCAGTCAAAGTCTTTTATTGAATGTAGTGCAAAAACTCTTTCACATTAGTTGCTTTTTTATGATTTTAGTAATTTTTTATTTTGAATATAGCAAAAGAGAGCAATTTGTTCGGATATAGCAATATTGAGATGGGTTAAAATAAATTTCTTTTTCTCTTTGTCAGACTCATTTCTTTGTAGACATATTGCTACTATACATTCTCAATAATTATACAATAGTACCAATAGTGAATATTTGATTTATCACAACTAAAGTATTTTTCTCCTTTTTAGATATACATACATATTGTCAGTCAATAGAAAGAAAAAGTTTTCTAATTTAATCGTCAAAAACATTACACGACATTGTGCAACCTTATTGTATAGTTCGACAAGATACTACGTAACCCGACCCGTTGAGTTTTTGACTTGTTGATCCGTTAATTTTGTCGTATCAACTAAAGGACTCCTTAGACTATAAAGGACTCCTTAGACTATAAAGGAGGTCCAGGCTAGAGTCGATACACTCCAAGGTTCTACTCGCTAATACTATTGGTGTATTCGTCTATTAATAATAATATTTGTAGGTCTTTTATAGACCATAACTTATTGGTGTGAATTTAATTTGTTAACATTAATATTTGTTTTCAAACATACTATTCAAGTGAACACTGATGAAACGGAAATGTCGATGTATTGTAACTACTTACATTAAAAAAATGTTACATAATTTTTGTTAGGTCACGGATTTTTAAAATACCACAAATATGTTATAAAGAGCAACACAATTGGTTGCTCCTAATTGGTTGATTATATGTGTAGAGTGAGTTTATCATCAGTTTGACGTAAGCACATAACGCTTCATGTTATTAGATGTGTAGAGTGAGTTGATTATTTTGAGGTTTATGCGACTTTTCTAAACGTCAAAAAATGGTAGAATGCTTTTATGCTTGGTTGCCAATTTACAACTGCTAGTTAACAAATACTACTGCTAGTAAACTGAATAGCTTGTATACTTACAACTGCTAGTATTATACGCACAATTGCTAGTTATTATAACAGTTGATAGTGATAGAAGTTGCCCTACGTTCAACAGTTAGTTGCCAAATTGATATTTGGAAACAACTGCTAGTTATTATAACGCATGGTATTCAAACCATACATAAAACTACAACCACTAGAACAATTTTACAACAGTTGTGACGGAAGATCCGGGGAGTTTCAACAGCTTCCTAGCGAACTCCCAATTCGTCTTGATATTATCATAACTATCGTCCATCAAATCGCGGCCCGATATACATTTTCTTTAACAACGTGGAACAAGCAAGTATAAACTTGATTATGTGTAATTCATTCTGTGATCTAGGAAAGGATCGAAAAATCACTGTCTGAATGTGCCCATGACTGAATGTGGTTGTGTCTGAATCAAATGAAGGTTGTTCCAAGGGTAAAACACTAAGCGTGTGTGCGGCACGGAAAATCAAATAGTATTGAGATAGAAAAACATGGCGGTTTCACGGATGTTTATTTGATCACGTTATGAAATACAGTAATAAAGTATTACACTTACTCTGGTTTCCGGCTTTTTCAAGTTTGGAGATCCGCGAATCATTTGGACGATGAGTGACACGATAACAATCTCGCCAAAATCAACTCCTTTTAGATTCAGATTAACGAGGGATACAAAAGGCAAAGGGACATTCATCCGAAATTACCATCACGCATCAACTACAACAGGTCGTGTTTTGGGTTAGTTTCAAAGATTAAATGTCGTTCTGATTACACATATATTTAACATTGTAAAATTAGAAGTGTAAATCTCAAAACGGTCTTACCGTGCAATAGTCAAAATCCAATGTAAGGGTCTCAAGAGATGGAAGTCTTGTCAGGTGAAAGATATTGGATGCTATGATTGTCGTGACAACATTCAAAATACCGAATGACAAATGTAACTTCTTCAAATTCCTAAGACTTGCAAGATTCCATAGTTTCATCCCGTTTGTACTCTCAACATCCAATCTAAGAGACTCAAGTAAGGGACAACCAACAATTAAATCCCAAACTGTACCGGTAAGAAATTTGACTAAACACAATTCTAAGCTCAATAAATTTTGAAAATTAGTGAAAAACACCAAACTAGGAAAATCACAACAATGAATTTCAAGATGTTTCAATTCAATACGCCCGTAAAGTTCGGTTGGCAATGTAGCTGGTTGCCCATACCAGTTTCTAACTGTCAGCTCCTCAATTCCTTGCAGTGCCAAAAACATAAGCCAATCATGAATCTCTTCATAATTCAAGTCTTCCATTCCAGACAACGGTTTGGGATCTACAGAGAAGACAAACTTTTTATGGGACCCGTAAGCTGATTTAAAAGTCTAGTAACATGGCTCCCATCAAACTTATATGTTAAATAATTAAAGAAATCCTCATCAATTATGACTTCGGTGAGCAAGGTCCACTTAAACCTCCAATTTGTAGATAAAATAGAGGTGGTCACCGCTTCTCTTATTGGCAACCGATTCAAAATGTTACCGATCACTGTATCTGGCATGTTGCTAATATAATCTCTCATAATGGTGATAACATTAGCTCGAAACGACATGGTTTTCAAGGAATTTTTTTTGGTTTTTTTAATTGTCGACAGGAGGCTTTGGATGAGGGTTGTTGATTTGCAATTCATGGTCAGAACGAGGGTGTCTTATGATCATTATATGTGGTTGTTGGGTTGGTTCATTGATTAGCGCGGCCAAGATACAAGCTTTTCAAATTTGGTCCGTAAAATATGGCCAAAACCCATTTTACTGCCTCCAACTTGGCTAACTGCAATTCCTGCTACCCTGAACTTTTAAGGGTGCGGGACGGTACCCTGAACTTGGAAAATGGGTCATTTTACAACCATCCGTTTACTTATCTAGGTCATGTGCCGTTAAATATTTGATGCGCCCAATTGAAAACATTGAATCATGAAAGCAACGCCAAACATTGAAAATGAATTGGTTGTATACTTACAACTGCTAGTTAATTTTACTACCGCTAGTAAAACTAAAGTGGTTGTAGACTTACAACTGCTACTCATTTTTACTACCGCTATAGTTATTTTTACTACCGCTAGTAAAACTGAATTGGTTGTATACTTACAACTGCCAGTATACAAGTTACTACTGCTAGCTATTTTAACCGCTGCTTGTGATAGAACGCATCAACGAAATGATGCCACCTTCGTTAATACTGTTGTGTATGGCCGTGTTTGTGCCCCCCGTGTGTAGGTGCTGCTGACTAGAAGGACTCCTTGGTTTATAAAATTAGTCAATATGGAAAAGAAGTTGCCCTATGTAGAACAGTTAGTTGCCACATTGTTTATTGGAAAAAACTGCTAGTTCCCCAGATTAAACAAAGATGTATAATGGGATTAAAAATCATAGGAAATAGTAAATACGTTGACATACAACGTTTCATACAGACAACCTACTACATATTACGATTACTACATAATTATGAGTTTAATGGTTACATAATATATAACCACTTGATTTATAAAATTCCTACCGCTATATTTATTTTTACTACCGCTAGTAAAACTGAATTGGTTGTATACGTACAACTGCCAGTATACAGGTTACTACTGCTAGCTATTTTAACCACTGCTTGTGATAGAACACATCAACGAAATGATGCCACCTTCGTTAATACTGTTGTGTATGGTCGTGTTTGTGCCCCCAAGTGTGTAGGTGCTGCTGACTAGAAGGACTCCTTGGTTTATAAAATTAGTCAATATGGAAAAGAAGTTGCCCTACATAGAACAGTTAGTTGCCACATTGTTTATTGGAAACAACTGCTAGTTCCCCAGATTAAACAAAGATGTATAATGGGATTAAAGAACATAGGAAATAGTAAATACGTTGACATACAACGTTTCATACAGACAACCTACTACATATTACGATTACTACATAATTATGAGTTTAATGGTTACATAATATATAACCACTTGATTTATAAAATTCAGCAAGTACGCAGAAAAAGCTAACCACTCCATGCTTCCTTCACATACAGACATCGTACTAAAACCACAAAGCTTCATTCCCGTTACGCATGATCCCTAACTTTGCCAAACAAACTGTTGAACATGAATATAATGGTGTAAGTTAAAATAAAACATTAATAGAATGGTAAGTTAAAAATAAAACATACTATAAATAGCATGGTCTGGCTGATTTAACAAAAGAAGTGATTCTTTGTATGGGGCGATGTAGAAAGATCCCGCATCTCCTAACATTCCCATGCAGACAAATAATTCAACTTCTTTGTTGTACACAAATACTGACTGACCCAAATGATTGGCGCTGTACGCTTCCACTATTGGAGCTTGATCCTTTGTAAACCCAAGCAAAGGAACCGAATATAGGGTAGGGATGGCGAATAGGCTTCTAAATGATGTTATGGAAGAGCCATTGACGTCCAACAACCATCCACAAAACAATGGAATATCTTCACCAATGATAGTCCCAGAAATCACTAGAGAGGTTCCAAGATCGAAAACATTGAATGGAACTGGGAGTTCATTTTTTAAAATCTGTGGTAGGTCTATAACTTTAAATTGGTTGGTTACCAAATCAAAAGAAATCAACATATAAATCTTATAAATAACACCGTCCTCATTAGTTAACTTTTCACTGGCAGTCCAATAGATAAAACGACCCACAAGTGCCTGAGTTTTACGTTTCAATTTGATTGTTTCACGAGGGGTGGAAATTTTCAAGGCGTGTCCACCGTAAAGAGTTCAAAGAAAAGACAGACACATACCAGTAACCACTTTCGAAAACAGGATAGGAGACCTTCACGATCGTCGGGTCAAGAGTGTCCGGACGGACGGCAAAACCAAAACAAATCTTTTGACGTTCGATTTGATGCGTGTAAACCGGGACAAATACTACAAGTGATTTTTTGATTGCCGGGTTCCAAATAACAGTCATTAGATTAGAACCATAGACAAAACACCAAAGACCATTAGAATTGCCAACTGTAATCATAGATGAAAGCATTAAATCTGTATTAAGTGGCGTAGCGATTAGCTGTTCATCTAAAGCTAACACAAAACCTTGGTCACCCATAGCGTATGTTAGCGTAAATAAACACTGATCATTACGACGAACACCGTAATTAAAGATGAAGCTTCCACAATCTATACTAGCCTTACATAACTTGCAAACACTACGTTGCTGGAGTATAGACTTAGGAGGTAGCCTACGGATGATATCTAGTTGAACATCCAGTGGGATATTGTCAGACATATTTTCTAAACAAAAGCAGAAAGATTGGGATAAAGATATGAAGTCAATAGACCATAAGAAGAAAGAAAGATTTTGTTAAACAAATTGTATTGAAGAAAGAAGAAAGTGAGTTGGAACACAAGACATTAAAGGACGTACCGTAAATCTGTGTTTTGTGGGCGTTTGTTTTTTTTGTTTTTTTGTTTTTTTAAATATGAAATGACAAAACTATCCTCGTGTATAAATACAAGTTGCCCAAAAAACATAAAGATGCCCAAAAAACAATACAAGTTGCCCAAAAAATAATACGTTACAATACATGACATATACCTTCAAAATATGTACTTGTGTCATAAGTTGTCGGACACATGGCAGCCCCTGGTTGGGTCCAAGAAAAGCGGTGGGCAACATGTCTATTTTCGAATTTTAAAAGGGCGTGGTCTAGAAAGTGATATGGATCAGGGCGCGCGGTCTATTTGACCAATTTTCCCTTTGAAGAAATGTTACATCTGAGTGTAAGTAGGTTTTCCCCGTCTCTTGTAAGTTGATCGCGGATCAGGTCCGGACAACAAGGGAACTTTAAAATTTTCATGTTTTTCATCTCTATTGTAATATTTTCTAATTAGCAATGAAACGTAGATTCCTGGCCCGCTCTACAAATTTTCCAAAACAAAGATTCAATCACATTTTTTACTTTTGCATCTTTCTCATGTTTCTCACATCCGCGACAAACAGTGTCGCACATAAAGGGCGAGCAACCTCAAAATTGACTCAGGCATATAAGTGGTATTGCAAGCCCATTGACCGTTCTTTATTACCCCCGGACAACTCAAATCCCGGAACAACTAACTTCGGCAAACAAGTAAAAGAATATGTGTACGACCAAGTCAAATATTTCCATTAAGTACGCAAAAATTCTTACAAGTACACGGGGGCATACCCCCGGCTTACAAAAAAAGGCGTCGCGGCAACCACGACCCTAACCAAACTAACAATGTTACCAAGCTTCACAATGGATTGAATAGGCGGCATAGTCTAAATGCCGCCCATAAAAAGACTACTTCAAGCATCCCCAGCACGGTCAAGTCCCCCCTCAAGTACGCTTGTATCGAACATGTCATCATGGGTGGACTTTTCCTCTTCCTCTTCTTCATCTTCCCCGGTAGGGCCAGTGATTGCGGCAGAGGGGGTCGGGCCAGAGGGAGCAATCACCATGGAAGGCTCCCCGGTAGAGGTAACCTGGTGCTCAACCTCGGAAACAATCAGCTCAGGGTTCCAAAAATCAAATTTCTTACCATACACCTGATTCTTCCTCGCCTTGTACGCGGCAATAGCGCGCAGACGCCTGGTGATGGTTTGGAGTAAAGAACTGGGAAGGACAACCTCTTCCTCCACCGAAGCATTAAAAACGAACTCCCCCGACCCACTGGGTCGCTCCTCCTGCAACACCAGCTGTGACCTAAGGAATTCCAAAGAAGAATCCTTACACGCCTCCAAAGAATCCAGAAGGGGGAAAGGAACATCGCTAAGGCGAATGACAGCCTCGCGGTAAACCTCTTTCGCCCGCGGATTATAGGCCTTGATCTGCTCCAACTTTAAACCCTTCGAACCATGAACAATCCCCGCCTCTAAACCCTGCCTTAGGCCCTCAGCAATGGCCTTACTTATGCAGTCTCCCAGACGCGTCTGCAATTCCTCCGACTGCTTAAACGCCATCCACGCCCGGCGGAAACCGTGACCAATTACCCACCTCTTACCTTCAATGGCGAAAAGAGTGCTCGGGAACAACTCCTCATCAAACTCACGGTTCAACTGTGCCAATCTTTGATCCAGCTGCGCAAGCTGAGTATCATAGGTGTCACGAACCTCCTGCTCACGCTCTTTCAACTTTTCCTCCAGCAAACCTGCACCCTGAACTTGCACCTTCAACTCATCACACACAGCAGTCAACCCGGCAACTTTACCCTTCAATTCTGCATTTTCGACGGTTAAGTTGGCCAGTTGCTCATCTTTAGGCGCAATCATGCCCTCTAACTGCGCAACGCGCTCCCGCAACCTCTTCACTTCCTCGGACTCAGACTCGAGCAAACCAACACGCTCACGGAGACCCCTCGCCTCCGTGGCCTCGGACTCCAGCTCAAGGACTTTCCCCTTCAGAGCCTCAATCCTCTTCTCCTTTCTTTCGAGCCTCCTGTTTAACTTGTTGGTCTGGTTAAGTTCAAATTGCAGTCGCAAACGCACCTCGGAAGACATACACGCCTGCTGCACAGTCATCATATTGTACCGCTCAAGCAAATCTGTGTGTGGCATGTTGCGCAGCGTGGACAAGTAACCAGGAGTTGCAAGATTGTCCAAGATACTCTGACAATCCCAGGGGTCATCCATCCGGAACTCATTAGTAGGCAACCACTTCGGAACATAAGTATTTTTCGCCTCCGCAGTATCCACAGACAAGGATTCATAGAAATCATCGTCGGATGCCGCGGGACGGTGAACGGATTGGTCCTGCAGTGGAGACTCAACCCCAAAAGAGCTCTCCTGTTGAAGGGGCGGTGGCTGAGAAGGACCAGACATATCCACATCCAAATTCTCTTGATGAGCAGTGGTGGACGTTTTCGAGGTAGAATCCGGATCTGCGTGAGGATCCGGGGTAGCCTCAGAAGAAACATTGGTTACATCCTGCGGATGAGGTCCAGAATCAGACTCGTCGCGAAGCTCCATAACAGGAGTAGGCCCCGCGGTCGCATCTCCTGCATAACAAATAGCATTTAAGTTCTCTAAAAAAAACACAAAGGCTATTACTCAAAAAGAAATACAGTAAAAAGAAGCGGAACAAATAAATCCTTACCAGCAGCGGATCCAGAGCCTTGCCCCGGTGCAGGGGTAATCCTCTTCTTCTCCGGCTGTTTGGAAGGAACATCAAGCCTGACCCTCTTTTTCCCAGTCGCCTTATTGGCCTTAGCCGCCTTCACATTATCCACAATAGTCTCTTGGACTAACGTGATCAGATTCTCAGAAGGCTCTATAACACGATTAGCAGTCTCATCCTGCAGTGTCTGCTCACCTTCTTGTAGAGTTCTCTCTCCGGATGTCACCTCAAAAGGATCTGGCTGGTTAATGAAAGCAAAGAGAGACATATCTGCAAACAAAAATGCACAAGTTAACAAAACACAAAGGAAAAGACAATAAGACGCGACAAACCCTAAAAAAAAACCCACCCTCAGTTTCCGAAGCCTTAAAAGTAGGCCGCGCCGTCGCATCATCCCAGGCACGACTAAGGCCAATCACGGACAGGAATGACTCCGGAAACTTCTTAAACGGAGCACGTTGCGTATCAAGAAGATGTAACAACCCCATGTCAATATCATCGTCGGCCGGGGGTGGGTCACGGTCAACGGAGACCTTCTCATTCCACGAGATGGCCAAGGGAAACACGGTCTCGTCAACCCAAAAGAAATACTCATTCCAATTCTTTACAGAATCCAAGGGAGCGGTATAACAAACCGGTACAACCAACGATTTAGGACCCTTACGCTTCTCTAGGGTCATCCACCCATCTTTCATCCCGGAGTAGTAAAATTTCCTAAAAAAAGGTACAGTGGGGGTCCCACCATGAACGCGGCAAAGGATCTCAAAGTGACTAATCCTAGCGGCGGCTAGCACGGATAGCTGCGATAAATGGATCTGAAAATACTCCAAAACTCTACACAGGAATGCGGAAAGGGGTATCCTAAAATTGCAAAACTCAAAAAATCTAGTATATACACCTATCTTACCCTGAGGGGCATCCCTTATGGTATCGTTTGGACCAGGAAGAAGAGGGTGAACAGTAGAGGGGATATGATATTTGGAGCAAAAATCACTAAAATCTTTATGTGATAACTTACAGGTAAAGTCGCTTAAAAGTTTTTTAGCCATGGAACTACAAGGAAGGAAGAAAAACCTAACCTGATAAAGTAGGGATGCACACAAAGAACCTGGTAGACTTTTTTCTTTTTTACTCGCGAAGATGAAATGGAACCAATAGCCAAGAAAGTAAAAAAGAGTGGTATTTATACCCTCCTAGAAGTAAAACCCACAAGTCAATCGAATGGCCGAAAAAACGCCACGTCTCCAGCTCGTAATCAATGGTCTAGATCTGCCTAGATCAACGGACGAGATGAAAGCAGCCAAAACGTCTTGTCAGTCAGAAAACACGCGGCTAAGGGCGGTTCGCGAATCCCAAGGGACAGTTGTAACGCATATCTTTGGCATGAATGGAAAGTACAGTCAGCAGTGACTAGGATTTCCTACGGTACACCCAACCGCGGATGGACGGAATAACTTAGTCTAGCAGCGCTTGTACTAAGACCAACAAGCACAACTAGACTGGGGGGACTTGATCGCGTATGACCTCCCCGGCACTTATACGGGTCGGGCGCGGACTGACCATGATTGCCTGAATACCCCCGGAACCCATATAGGTCGGTCGCGGACTAGATACGTACCCCGACAATGGTCACTAAACCATTCCGCTGATAGTAGATACGTCCGAAGGAGAACGCAACCGCGCCCAACATTAAAGGTAGGGAATCTCGCTCAGGCTTGGCGTACCACAGCCTGCAGTCCCCAAAAAGGGAAAGCGGGACAACTCCCGCCCAAAAACATCGCTGTCACAGCAACGGGACAAGCTCTGGAGTTGACCTTCGTCACTCCCCACTCGCAAGCTGTCACTCTCATGGCTCGTGACCTTGAGAACACGACAGAAAGGTCAACCATATAAATAGAGGCCTCGCCACTATTCAAACGGTAACACTTACACACTCTCTCTCTCTAGAACCAACTTTATCTCTCTAAAAACTACCACTTACTCTCACGCCGGAGGTTGACCGCGAAACCCCGTTCCGCGGTGAGGCTAACGGTGTTGGTTTTCTTAGCAGCTTACAATCAAGAATCTCACTTAATACAAGATCTATTTCCTGAGGAGTTAGCTTATACTAATTTCATTAGGGGAGCGCTCAGAATTGTATTAACAAATACACAAGCATATTCACGCACAAAATCATATATTATACGAAAAACTTACTAGAAAATAGTGGTTCATCTTCAATCTATCGATTACCATAAACTCTAAGTGACGTCAAATATCTTTTACTTTGATAATTATATATTAAATGATCTAGAAGGATTCAGAGGATCGGGCGAGGTGTTACAACTAATGACAAAGCATCTACAAATTAAGGACCATTGTGTTTAATAAATGGGTTTTAGCCGTACAATAGATGTGTACTTTACGAAATATACCGTTTTTGTACGTGAACTAATTTTCGTTTCATTTTATGTTGCGTACTTTTATGTTTTGTTCGATTTTGCACGGATATTTATAGGCAACCGGTTGGGAATGTATAAAACCGGCAAAAAAGCCTATGTGGCATATTTTTTGAGTAAATTACATAGATCGTCCTTCTTGTTTGTCCCAAATTGCATCTACTGTCCTCGGTCGTTTTCGTCTGTTTTTTTAAGTGTTCATCCGTTTCTTTATGTTTTCCTCCATTTTTTTACGTTTTCGTCCCGTTTTTGTACGTTTTCATCTGTTTCTTTACGTTTTCGCCCGTTTTTTACGTTTTCATCCAATTTTTTTATAACTTTTTCGTCCTTTTTTTGGTTTTCGTCTGTTTTTTTACGTTTATGTCCGTTTTGTTACGTTTTCATCATTTTTTTCGTTTACGCCAATTTTTTACGTTTTCGTCCGTTTTTTTCATTTCATCTGTTTTTTTGCGTTTACATCCCGTTTTTTTGTTTTCGCCTGTTTTTTATAAGTTTTCATCGGTTTCTTTACGTTTTCGTCTATTTTTTACGTTTTCATCTGTTATTTTACGTTTTCGTCCGTATGTTTACGTTTTTGTCCCTTTTTTTCAGTTTCGTCTGTTTTTTTTTTTTTTTTAAAACGGATGAAAACATAAAAAAGACACAAGAACCAAAAAAAAAAAAACGAATACGTAAAAAATGGACGAAAACGTAAAAAATGAACGAAAACGTATAAAACGGGTAAAAACGTAAGAAAAACGGAAGAAAACGTATAAAAACGAACGAAAACGTATAAAAACGGACAAAAACTTATACACGTACCAAAACGGTACATTTGAAAAAGTACGTAGCTATTTAGCGGCCAAAACCATATTATTTAACTTATTTTTGTTAGTGGAAATCTGACGTGGCTTGCACACGTGACGTGACAATAGTGATTATGGTTTCGGTAAAATAAGTTTAGCCGTGCAAAATGATACAAAACATAAAAGTAGAGAACAAAAATTAGTTCACGTACCAAAACGGTACATTTCATAAAGTACACGTCTATTGTACGGCCAAAACCCTTAAGGCTGGGCACAGTCATGCCCAACACATCGGTTGGGCATCCCGAAAATTGATAGACGACCGATGTTTAATTCGGTCAAATCGGTTGTGGAAGCCAGGTCGTTACATCGGTCGAGTACAAAAAAACGCAATATCGGGTGAGATTTCAACCGATATTCAATTCTTTCATTTCCCAAAATTTTGTTTGATTTTGCTTGCAAGTGGAAATGCATGATTGCTAACCTGTGGGAGAATCTTGTGCATGGTATTATTGACCGACTAATACTAGACACAATTTATTTGCTTTAATGCTAGACACAATTTATATGGATAACACTTTTAAGTGTGTTTCCATTGCATGTTGCATGAGGGTACTATTTATATGGATAACACTTTTAGTGTGTTTCCATTGCATGATTACACGTATATGAAACATGCATGATCACTAATTGGTTGGCATGACACGTTGGTGTACAATGAGATATTTAATTCACACGTTTGGAGAAAAAAAAAGAAAAAAAACAAAAGCTGGTCATCGACTGTGGCAATTTGGTCGTGTCTGGTCGTCGGAGAGAGAAAGCTGATGTGGCGCTGGTGACCTGGGTCTAGACTGTGCCCAGCCTTAATAAATTTATAAATAAGCAAAGTTCATCCACAAATCACAATCCGAGTCTGCAAGGTTTAAACAACATCATTTAATACTAGGTGTAAAAGATCAAAACTAAAGTAGATGAAAATAAAGTCTCCAAATGCAGAATCTCTAAGGTCCAACTAGCTCTTGTCACACATCCCCGTTAACCCTAGTTACTTGCCGCGAAAGAAAGAAAATGTTGCTAAGCGAATTTCCAAGTGCGTGAATATAACAACAATAACACAATATATATGGATGAATAGAAATAATAAGAGATCATAAAATATAACTTTTCCATCATAGCAACACTTTAACACTAGAATAATTAAAGATATAGCTGAAGGAAAAAGGGTTCGAGACATTAATTTCAAGTATCCGACATCTTATCATGTACACTCGCACGCACTAAAATCATATTGTATCACAAATCATAATGATACACCGGTCGCAGCCCCAATGCCTCTAAATTCGACGTAAGGTGTGTATGGCACTACACTACGCGACCACATGATTATATCATATCATAAATCTAACATTTCATAACATAGCCTAGGATCAATCCAAAAAAAAAAAAAAAAAAAAAAACCCTACCTAGCGTACTGCTAAGCTACAAGTCCTACAAGACAAGAGCGGATTCTCTAAAAAGCCAAGGTCGTGAGTGGGCCTCCCAAGTAATCAAAAGGCTCAGCCACAAGCAAATCATATCATAATCAAAAGGCTCTCCCACGAGCAAATAAAATCATATGATATTAAATCATAAGAGGGAAATGTCGTGAACTGATCACACCGTAACGGGTGGTGTCAAGTCATTGGGTCATAATGACAAGTTTGTGATACCTCCACAGATAGTTGCCCGATATTCCCAACTCCTGTCTATATGTTTAAAGGGTTTCATGGTAACACAATGAACATATAAACCAACTAAACCCCATAGCATTGATTATGTCCACCGTGCATATGAGCCCTATGCGAAAAGAGTCAAGAAACATACATATAATACTGGCATCACATAATTTACATAAAAATCATTTTTAACATAATTTCTCCCAAGCATCATCAAGTCATATTTCAAAAATATTTTAAAAGTTCACCAACATTATAAAATGTGTTGCTAAAACAAAAGGGGTAGTATAAAGGTGTCCAAAAAATTATTAGAGTATTGCAAGAAATTCAACGTGAGTATATGAAGCAATGATAAAGAGAGTCCGAGCATGCAAAAAAACGAACATATCAACGATTAAAAAAGAACATCTACAAGAACATCCATGCAAATATAATAACGAGCAAACGAAGGAAAATAGAGAACCATCCGTACTAACATATTATGAATCAAAGAACGAACATGAAAAAGCATCTGTACAAAGATAGTAACTATCAAAAGAGTAAACGTAGAGAATCATTCGTATCTTAACACTCGTCTAAAATAGCCTAGCGCCAAAATGTATCACCAACATCCTCAACAAAGTCTACACCGTAAAATAATCCTAAATTAGAAATATAACCCTAGCCTTCTTTTATTTTTCTTTGAAGGTATCCTAACATCCAAGTATCGTTAATTTTAGTTTTCTTTATTACCCAACGACTTGAATCCATAATTTCATAATATAAAAGTATAAAACTATATCAAGTGTCAACAATGTATAGTTTATAACTTTATCATGCAAACATCATATCTTTGTAAACAGATTCATAAACAATCTTATGTTTACACTTACTTATATTTGAAGGCAGTGGCAGAGCCAGAAAAAATGATCACAGGGGGCATCGTTTAAAGGCCAAAAAAAATTTGTAAACCATTATTTTGAAACAACTCGCGTCGGGTGTTGCTAATTTTTTTGTGTGAAATAACATGTTTACAAATATCATTTTTTTTTCGTAATTGAAACAACTCAGGTCAGGTGTTAAAAAAAAAAAAAAAAAAAAAAAAAAAAAAAAAAAAATCATTCCTTTTTTACTTTTGTAGGAAGTAGGAATATAAGTATATATAAGTAGGAATATAAGTATATATAGGATGAATTCTATTCAGTAACTTAAACTGATTTATATTAAAGAAATACATTTACATGTATATTTTGTCCATAAATCAAACACATATATTTAGTGAATGTAGAGAAATTAAACATGGAACAATCTTTTATATAATAAAAGAATTACATCATTTCGGAATTTTTTTACGAAACCCTTCTTATTAAAAAAAATTAAACCAATAAGAGAGCTCGAATTTGCCATGTAGGCTAAATCGAGCAATATGATTGGTCAATAGAAAGTCAAAATTAAATTGGTTTTGGTCAAACTTAATAATTTTGGTGGAGAAATTTAGTTAAGAAAAAAAATTCATAAAAATATAGGTGTCAAATTTATGAAAACATAAACTTAAAAAAAGAGGGAGTAATTAGTAACGGGAATATAAATATCATGTTTTTTAATAACTTTAGAAAAAAAACAAATAACCCCTTACACTTTATACCCCCAATACTTTATAATATTAGTAACGGGAATATAAATATCAAATGGTAAGCACGAGTTACTGTGATATGAAAATAAATATACGCGATTCTACTTATAACAACGACTCATGAATTATTATTTAAAATTTATATATGGATATCTATAAAAACATTTTAAAAACTTTACGGAGCATATTTTAACTTCATCAACGCTCATTATGTGCTACTATACTCGCAAATTTTTTACAACTTGATATCAATAGTTAAAATTAAACAACAACATCAACCTCAACCTCAACCTCAACATGTCTGTCAGTTAAAAACATTTTACAAAGCTAATTATTAAAAAAAAACAAACAAACACATTGGTTAGATAGTCATATATTGGTTAATTTAGAAGGTGTTTTCCTTAAATCATAAAAAAATGCACGCATCACAATCCTTATTTCATAACAATCACCTCCTAAAAAAACGTAATAGTTGGCCGTTGTAAAGAAATAAAAGTATGTACATGAGAATTATTAAGCAAGAATATATAGTTTTTAATCAGGTTATTACGTTACTATACTGCGATAATGTTATTGAGTTGGTAATCACGGATGTGAGATACAACCATTCTTCTATACTTATGACTTATGTGTTAACCTCTTTTTGCTTCTGAATAGAATCCGAAAAAGACTTCAACAGAACTTTGGCTTATGCCTTATCTAGCTGATAGTTTTTAGTAACTTTTTTTATCGTTTAACTTTTTTGTTATACACATCAACTTTTAGTAATTTTTATTTATTTATTTATTTTTTTTTAATTTTTTTTAATGTTTTATTGAAAAGTTTTACGGTTAATATTTGTGTTTTTACTATAAACACACTAAGCTATGATAGAATTAGTTGTGAGTTCGGGGTTTTTTACTAAGCTTCTCAAAAAAGCTTATAGCTTTATCATAAACTTATTGTGTTATGGTAATTGAATAAGCCAATAAGCACATTTAATAAGCATGCCAAACACCCCTTTTGGTCTAATCTGAAGTTTTCTTATTTGATGTTATGACTAACTTTGTTGTTATCCTCACTATAATACAAAATGTTAGTGGTTTTTTTGAGTTTTATGATCTTATCGCACATACTAAAGTGTAATGCAATTTTTTTTGTGTACGCTTTTTAGAAGAGGATTAACTATCAACACATGATTGTTGTGGAAGGATTTTCTACGCCTGCTCAAGGTATGAATGTATAATTAAGTTGAGTTGCTGATTTAGATAATACATGAATGTATTTTAATGTACCAAAGATGTGTTTTAGTGCCTATATAGGGAATTTTATGGTAGGAATGTTTGAATATGTGAGTCGGATACGCATGTTATACGGTTAGAAATACGTAAGCCTATTAGGGCACACACGTAAATAAAATCGTGAGATTTGATTGGTTAATAAAAGTCAAAATTAAATTGATTTTGGTCAACCTTTAAAGCTGGACACAGTCGTGACCCAGGTCACCGGGTGCCACATCAGCTTTCTCGACAAAATAACTTTGAAATGACCAATGTGGGGTGTAGGTTAGGGGTGTTCATCGGTTCGTTTATCGGTTTGTTCGGTTCGGTTTGTTCGGTTAATTTTTTTTTCTGGGTATAACCGAAAACCGAACCGAAAACCGAAAACCGAACACCCAATAACCAAAAACCAAACCGAATAACCCGAATTACCCAAATTTAATAATTTATTCATTTATTTATATATATTTTTTGAAAAAAAATAATTTTCAAGCTTCAAAAATATTATATATATATTATAAAAGAGTTTTAATATTTTTTTTATATAAATATAAAAAAATATATATATATTTATTTAAATTCGGTTTTCGGTTTGGATTGCTAAAACCATAACCGAACCGAAAACCGAACTTTTATTTCGGTTCGGTTCGGTTTTGGCAAGTTCGGTTTGGTTACGAGTTTGGTTCGGTTATTTTCGGTTCGGTTCGGTTTCGGTTTTCGGTTTATTCGGATATTACCCAACCCATGAACACCCCTAGTGTAGGTCGAGGCAACCCAAAAACGAAAATCGGTTGTTTTTTCAACCGATATTTCACAAACTTTCCTTTTTTTTTTTTTTTTTTTTTTTTTTTAACTTGGTCATCTACTGTGGCAACTTGGTTGTGTCTGATTATCGGAGAGAATTCATTCTTTTTGAAAAAACAATCGGGCTAATAGGAGAGCTCGATTTCGCCACGTATGCAAAATCCTGTGATGTGATTGGTTAATAGAAGTCAAAATTAAATTGATTTTGGTCAAACTTTAATAAATTTGGTGAAAAATTTTTGTTGATAGAAAAAACACATAAAAATACAGGTGTCAAATTTGTGAAAACAAAAACTTAAAAAAGAGGAGGTAATTAATAAAACTTTAGTGGTTGAATTTTTAAAAATTATATAGAGTTAAGTGTATTATTATAAGCATCCGTGTTTTTTAATAACTTTGGATTATAAACAAATACCCCCTTATACTTTATACCCTTTATACTTTATATCTTAAAAAATATAATATATATGTTGTTTTAAAATAACAACATATAAATTTGCATAAGATTATAAGTATAATTTTTTTTTTTTACTTTTTACGTTCAATAAGGACCCACTTATTTCATTTTTAAAAGTTTAACTTATGTGGACACGAGTTTACATTTTAAATACGGCTAAATTAGTGAAAACGAGAATATAATTATTAAATTGTAAGCACGGGTTACTTTAATATAAAACTAAATATACGCGATTATACTTATAACAATATTTGTAAAAACAAAAACTTAAAAAAATATGAGGTAATTAATAAAACTTTAGTGGTTGAATTTTTAAAAATTATATAAGGTTAAGTGTAATATTATAAGTTTTCATGTTTTATAATAACTTTAGAAATTAAACAAATTCACCTTTATACTTTATACCCCCCATCCTTTATATGTTAAAATACATTATATATATTGTTTTAAAATTACAACATATAAATATGCAAAGGATTATAAATATCAAAATATTTCTTTTACTATATAAGTTCAGTAAGGACACATTTATTTCATTTTAAAAGTATGATTATGGGGACACGAATTTGAATATTAAATACGGCTAAATTTTTGAAAACGAAAATATAATTATCTAATTGTAAGTACGGGTTACTGTAATATGAAGAAAAAAAATACGTGATTGTACTTATAACAACGAATCATGTAATTCTTATTTATTTATATAAGGATATGTAGAAAAACATTTTTTTAAAACTTTAAGGAATATATTTTAACTTCATCGACGCTAATTATGTGTTACTAAACTCGCATCTTGTGTACAACATAATATCAATATTGAAATTTAAATAGCAACATCAACATATATGTCTGCTAAATATAGTTAAATCTTGAGTTATCTAAGAGAAATTTTTACAAAATTTTATTTTAACAAATTCTAATGGATGTTAATATATAATGGAAAACTCGTGCATAAGTATATAATTATATGTAATTACCTTTAAATACAAAATATTCAGTGACAAAAAAAACTATTATATATTAATACTGAATATTGTATCTTTAAAGGTAATTGCATATAATTATATAGTTATAAGTTTTGTGGACGCACGAAGTTTACACATAAATCAAATTTATTTTAACATTTTAGTTCAGTATATACACATGTAAGAATTTGCCCATGAAAATTGTGATATAAGTACAACTAATACTTATGCACGAGTTTTTTATTATGCATTAATATCCATTAGAATTTGGTAATATATTTGTAAAAATTTCTGTTAGATAACTCAAGATTTAATTTTATTTAGCTGACAAAGATCTTGATGTTGTTATTTAAATTTAACTACTAATATTATGTTGTACACATGATGCAAGTTTAATAGCACATAATGAGCGTTGATAAAGTTAAAATATACTCCTTTAAGTTTTTTAAAAATGTATTACTAGATATCCTTATATAAATAAATAAGAATTACATAAGTCATTGTTATAAGTACAATCGCGTATATTTATTTTTATATTAAAGTAACCCGTGTTTACAATTTGATAATTATATTCCCGTTTTGTGCAATTTAGCCGTATTTAAAATGTAAACTCATGTCCACATAAGTTAAACTTTTAAAAATGAAATAAATGAGTCATTATTGAACGTATATAGTAAAAAAATTGATACTTATAATCTTATGCAAATTTATATTTTGGTTTTTTAAAACAACATATACATTGTATTTTTTAAGAAATAAAGTATAAAGGGTATAATGTATAAGGGGTATTTGTTTGTAATCCAAAGTTATTAAAAACATGAAAACTTATAATATTACACTTAACTCTATATAATTTTTAAAAATTCAACCACTAAAATTTATTAATTACCTCATCTTTTTTTAAGTTTTTGTTTTCACAAATGTAACACCTATATTTTTATGTGTTTTTTTTATCAACCAAATTTCTCCATCAAATTAATTAAAGTTTGACCAAAATCAATTTAATTTTGACTTTTATTAACCAATCACATCACACGATTTTGCTTACGTGGCGAAATCGAGCTCTCTTATTGGCCCAATTGTTTTTTCAATAAGAATGAATTGCCAAAATCACTCCGAAATAATGTAATTCCTTTATTATATAAAAGATTAGATATTGTGTATACTTCATGAGGGGCCTCATGTATTAAAATCATTAAATTATTAGCAGCTTTTGGGTACCTACTTTACCATTCCCCTACAAACCCACTTCCCAACCTTTACTATGTTTATCGACAAGGTTGACAACCTAACCCATTCAAAATACATACAAAAATAATACTCTCTCCGTCTCAAATTAATAGTCCATATTTTCTTTTTAGGATGTCTCAAATATATTGTCCACTTTCCTTTTTTAGTAATAAATAGGGAATTTAGTGAGAGAATATTTTATATGAGTGGTTGAAAATTGTTGTGGTCCCACTTTTATTAAACTTGGTGATTTTTGTCTCCTGACAATAATATTGAGACGGAGGGAGTACTTTTTTAATTTTTGTGTATAATCTTGCTTGCAATCTTAGTCACTTGGAAATCTAGATCCTCAACCCACAATCTGACAAAACATAGTTTTATTGGCTAGTTTTTTCTTTGTTTTTTTTTTTTTTTTTTAATATTTTTGGTTGGGTTGTTGATAAATGGTTGAAAAATATAGATTGGTTTTATGTATTGGTTGTGTAGGTGAAGAAAAGATAAAATAATATTTTATTAAGAGATTGGGTTGTGAAGGTTTGTTGATAAACATAGTCTTAACTTCATTTTTTCCGACCAACAAATGCAAATGATGTTTTCACCATCCAATTTGAGTCTCGGAATGTTTGTTTTCAATTGAAGGAGAGGGCACTATTGTGGATCAGTTATGCTTGTACTATTGTGGATCAACTTTTTTCCACTATTTTGATATTTTGTCTACATAATTTTGTATGCCCGTGAGAGTTTCGTCGAGGGCATCGCCCCCCACTAGTTACTACGTGGCTCCGCCCTTGTTTGAAGGTTTAAACGGTTGATGTGATTGGATCGACTGCTTGTTGCTACTATTGTGGATCAGTTATGCTTGTACGGTTGAGCCTAATCACGTGGATGGCTTAAATAGCCTACTTCTTTATTGCTTTGTTTAACAATCCAACTTAAATCGGATACTCGTTTGAGGTCCGCACCTTTTTTAGCTCTACTTGTTGCCTTGTTGGTTTATAGTTGGCCAAAATGCATTTTACTACCCTGAATTTGTCTAACCGGGTCCTCTAGTACCCTAGACTCTTAAGAGTGGAGAATGGTACCCTTAACTTGGAAAATGGATCCCTAGTACCACGACTTGGTTTAAAGCTTGTAGCGATTCTCCGCGTGACTTCCTTCGTTAGTTTTTAGCGTCCACAATAAAATGACGTTTATGAATGTTAAAATTAAAGAATAACCCAAATTCATGCCATTAGTTTATTAAGTCCAAATTGTTCTATCAATCCCAATTATCCAAATACTAAAACAGATATGCATGAAACTTATTTAGTAAGTTGAACCCTAATGTTTCCAACATTCTCAACCTTTCTTTAAAAGAAAACTAAATAGTCATCTGAGTAAACTTTCCGAATACTTGTTTCAAATTTTACATATAGTGAGTGATTTAAAATATAAGATGAGTGTCTTATCTCATATGCTCATACTATTGCAAGAATTATAGTATGGAGATGTCGTCTTACCTTGCATGAGGTATTAGAAATCAACGACATACTGACAGTCATCTTTACAGTTTCTAAAAGTGTAAAGTATTCTCATTCATTAATGTGTAATGCAACAATGCTCTATGTTGAGCATAGCTAGTTAGCAGATTTATCATAAAAGATAAAATCCTACTACAACAAGTATAAATAATCCTCTAGCATCATTTGTACTTATACAACACTATGCTTTATAATTCGTAAACATTTATAAAACAATAATCTAAATTCTCTCAATTAGATATTGTTGTTGTCAGCTCATTTTGTACTTGTACAAAAGCTACAACTAGTCTTATACACAATATAATATATACATGATAAATCCTTAGTTTAAAAACACAAGGTTTCCATCCATGTAAATTATTCCAAGTGAAATATATCATTGAAGACTTGCTTGAATAATATATTGCATTTGTGTTAGACTTTATTTTCCGCATTAGTTTATTCCAGATAAACATTTATTCCAAGGTTGTTTGTTTTATTCCCTAAATTCCAAGTGAAGTTTCATTCCAAGCTTAAGGATCAATATCTAGCTTAAATAGAATGATATCTTCAACATGTAAATTTTAAGGATAAACACAATGCTCTCACTAAATGTCAGATGTACTCAAGAACTATCTTAATTCAATCAGAAACATTTTATAATTAAATTCAAGATCTCACTCCTAGATGCTTCAATCCAACATGGATTGCTCAAATTGTATATCACATAAAGATTATGGATTCATAACTCTTTTGATTACACACCGTCCTCGCAAAAGGTAATCATAAAGAAAAGTTATAAAATCTAATTGTCATATTCAACATACAAATCACATGTATGACAATTAAATATCTTTATATATAAATGCATGTATAAATTTGATCATAGTCAATTGCTTAAGTATGATTAAAAACTTCTTATTTAATGCCATGCATTAATATGTATACAATTTTGTCCTTGTGAGTCTTTCTTCAAAAGAAACTCATTCCAACCTCATAGGTTAACTGTTAGGCGAAATAACAATCAAGCTCAAAACTCAATTTGCCTTTTAAGGATTGTATCTTATCATTCATAGTTCTAAAACATTTATCAGATTCAATATGTGATAATATATTTTAGTAGTTAGCCGATTTACAATAATATTCTAACTTATATCCCTCAGCATTGATATAAAATATCACTCAAGTGATGAAGCATCCTTTCGGATTTATGAATGAGAGTAATCATTATACTTCGGTTGACATTTTCATGTTTAACCTTAGTATGACATTAATAAGTGCATTTTAGAAGGTTAAGTATTTTGTTCTCAAAAACTTTGAGATATGTATATACTCCCACTTACTTTTGTAAGTAGAGACAATTCTCTAAATACAAAGTATTTAAGCAACAATAAATTTGCTCTTTATGGAGAATCACAAAATACATTTTAAGTTCTCATCTCAAGATTTGTTAATAAAATGTTTCATAAGATTTTAACAAATTCAGAACTTAAATCAAGACATAATGGAATTCCTTCCAACAACTTAAATTAGGGTTTATAAAAAAAAACTCTAATTTAGTATCACACTTTAACCAAAAATTCTAACAACAGTTTTGTGTTTCGTCAAGCTAAGAAGAACACCAAAACTACAATCTTCAAGCTAGGAAGTGTAGAAAAATCAAAAATCCAAAAGACTTTATGATTCAACTGGTTTGAGTGGTAAAACCACAAATCCCTAATGAATTAGGGTTTTCAGTTATAGGTTGTCTTGAATACCTTCTAGGTTTGAACTCTATTGAGTGTATCCATAACAGCATTTCTAACCTTGATATGTTTTGGAGGTAGAGCAATTAAAGCTATCAGGAACCAAACGATATGAATAAGGTTTGATCCAACACATTCGACATACCATAATGAAGTGGTATCCTATGAGTTATTAGAATTGTGAAACTATATCAGAGTTCTATAGATAACTTAATTCTCTTTGGACCAAATACTTGTCAATTGGGTCGAGCCAAATTGCATATAAAGTATTACGAACCAAGTGCATGCAATAATGTATATTCATTGAACAATACAAGAAACTTATGTTCATGTGTTCACAAGAAGACAGAACTGTTCAAGGATTACATGTTCATGTGTTAACAAGAAAACAGAACATTTCAATAATACATTATAAGTCTTTGAATAATTCAAAGCCTCATGTTTATGTGTTAACGAGAAGACATAACACATTTACTATATATACTTTATGTTATAAGTAATTGACTAATTCAAGGACTTAATAATTATGTCTTAACATGTAAGCATAATTATACTAACAAAAGTAATCATGAACGCAAACTATTGAGTTCTATAGTAATTTCATGTTAATTTTATACTTGTTCATGATCATTATCATATAACCATAATTATGTTGACTAAAACATGTAGTCAAATGTTGAAGTATCTTTACACTATATTATGACATTTGAATGTAGTAGGGCAACAAACATCTAGCGTGTTCACGTCCTAGTAGAATCATTATTAGAATGTAGTAGGGCAATAAACATCTCATGTGTTTAAGTCCTACTAGAATTCTTATTTACATGTAGTGGGGCTTTAAACATCTAACATGTTTAAGTCCTAGTAGATTTATTAGTTTTCTTACCTTGCGGTCAAGAGATACCAATAATCTTGTTGTTCCTTGCACACATTTTGAGATTTCTCCCACTTGTGTAAGGTACAACATCATATTATGAAAACAAACAACACGTGATTGATTGTTCAAACGATATGATAATGTCATAGATATCATAAGTAGTTTTAGAACCATAACCTTTAATAAGGAATTGTGGATTATTATTCTATAGATAACACTTCAGAAGCGACAATAGGAAGGCAACGAGTTATCTCATAAAATAAAATGCAATTTTCCTTTAAGCAATGGTTGTTCATATTCGGAAAGTAATGGATTATTTCAAAGCTACTTTGAAATGATATGGGTGACTAACGGAAATAAATCCGTAGCTCCCAGAAATTGGCAACATTACATGAATGGTATTTCAGTAATAAAATGCAACTGATCCCACTGGATTTGTCAACATTGTAAGTGTTACATTTCCAGTAGAAAGCATATAGCAGTTTATATACTTTCCTATTCTCTTCAATTGCCTACGAGTAGCATGTACTTAGGTATTGAGCAGAGTATATGAAGTTCTACTTATGCAGACAATGGACTAGCCATTCTTTCATTCAATTAACTTGAATCTTTAGCATGCAATTCCTCCTTTATCGTCTACAAAGCCCCAAGGGTATTTAGCACTTTAGGTATAAAAAGAGTCCAAGAAGATTACCTAGCAAATATGCTAGTAATTCCTTTACTCTTTACGGTTTAAACTCATACATCGTGACAAGTGCAAGATGTTATTTATTTTGGTAGCTCTAAACACAATGTTTCCAGTTACACAAAATATTATATCTTTCAATTAACTCTAGACCACGAAAAGGG
The DNA here is from genome assembly GCA_910596185.1 of Chrysanthemum makinoi. Taxonomy (NCBI): domain Eukaryota; kingdom Viridiplantae; phylum Streptophyta; class Magnoliopsida; order Asterales; family Asteraceae; genus Chrysanthemum; species Chrysanthemum makinoi. Next base: position 313,890,934 of record OU343221.1, read on the forward strand.
TAATGAAAGATCATATAAGATTTTATCAATTTTGGAATCCTATCTTAGTTTGTCAACTAAGGAGAAAAGATAGGTATAAGTCTCACTCTTATTACTAGGAAAAGAGACTAAGTTTGTCTTTCAAAGAAAAACAACTTTGTTTTAAATTATGTTGCAATAACACAATTAATCAGAACATAAAAAGTTCAAATCTAGTATTTTCGATAATTACATTCTTAAAAGAATTAACTACCCAATTAATTACTAATTAAGACTAAGATCCATCTTGCAACCCCACTTAATTACCATAGGTCTGACCAGTGTGTAAAAAATAAGACAAGAGGTAGCGACGAGTTAATTGCAAAATGCAACTCTTAGATTTATGAGACTGTTTAAGGCATTAGTATCGAGTAATAATGTCAAAAGCATGTTTAGTTCTCATCGTATGCCTCGGGTCCGAGTCTGCCCAGTTAACTCGATATAAGTCGACCAAGTATGAACGTGTAAAAATAACCAGAGGTCGACGGTGAAATAATTACCATGGGTTGGAAAGGCCCTTGAGCCGGAGAAGTCAATCCAAGTGCACGTGTCCATAGTTGGGTGGCATAGACTTAATATTAACAAATAGGTATGCACATATAAATGTGGTAAAAGTCGTGTACAAAGAAGCATGCAAAACAACTTTGTAACACTAATTTTAAAACTTTGGTAATGACACTGTAGTGATCATCATGGTTCACGGTAGCTCCAATCGAGCACCTGGGAGGCGAGGACCGGTAGCGATGAAGCATAACCTTAGACATCCTCGGTTGAGACTGTGCTCACTTCTTTAAACCCCCATTCTAGTTTGTTCTAGTGGGTGAGCCGTACATCCCAAGTGTCCATAGCGTCTAGTTTTTAAATTCTTGAAAACGTGTTTCATATATTAGTTCACTTTATTTTACAAAAACAATTTTCCACGAATCAAATAGCAGGTCACAATGAGCATGATATTTAGGCATGTAAATAAAGACCAATATTAATGTTATGGTTACGATATGTATTATTCCATATTGCATACAATTAGGTGTCAAAGCAAGTAATAATGCACATATAGGAATCACAAACATACAAGCATAAACATCAATATTAAATAACCACATATTGTTCCGAGTTCTCTTGCGAGTCTTCCCCAAACGGAGAACCATAAGATCGTCACTAGGATGCAATACAGATCGCCCCATACATCACTTAGAAAAGCAATTGAGTGGGTCTTGTGGCCGGAAAAACACATAAAAGCATGGCAATCTCAATTAACAAGTAATTACGCAATATATGTATTTAATCAATATGTAATTCTAATTATCACAATAATTCTAATTAACAATTAATAAATACAAATTAACTTTTAATTCTAATTAGCAAGTAATTATAATTTAACGTGTAATTCTTAATTAACAATTTAATTTTAATTATCAAGGTAATTATAATTCACATGTAAATTAAATTCTAATTAACAAATTAATTCTAATTATCAATATAATTTTAATTTGTGTGTGACTAGTTATTAGTTATTAAAATTGACAAGTATTGCATGTAGTTGTCAAAATTAAAATAAAACAAAATAACTAAACTAGGTTTCATGCAACCATTTTAAAACATGTTTATTATTAGAAACGTGTAACCCATAATAAAAACGAGTTGGCTCGTGATGCCATGTTGGGATTTTAGATCTAGTTAACCGATAACCCTCTACGATGCAGCGGGATAAGGATCTAGTTAATGCAATTATGTTAAGCACGCATTTAATAAACAAATAATTAATACAATATTAATTAATTAAAAGGGATATAGAAAAGCTAACCTTGTTTGGCAATTGATCTCTAGTAACAGAACAAGAAACCAAAAGAACCTAAGTATCTAAAATAGATACCTCGAAAAGTATCACACACAAACACTTAAACCAAGTACGTTCGATTAGAGCTAGTCGAGAACGTTTACCAATCAACACCTTTGAATACTTGAATACCCCGAACATATAAAACCCAAGAAACAAGTCTCTATTCTCATCGATATATATTACACCCTTTTGTCCGAGGACTTTCATTCTCCTTTTAACCCGAGAATAAAACAAATTAATATCCCCTACTTGGATGTCAAATTCTACAAGGAACACAACCAAGTTTATACAAACAATAAATCTTTTAAACACTTGATTCTAATATACAAGTTAAAAGATATCATTGACTAGCAATTAAAACCCAATCGACTAAATATATATAAATACATGCGATTGGTTCTAAAGTTCTGGAATATTAAATTTGATTGGAGTTTAGGGATATGTATATATCGTGAGTTTTAATTGTCATGCACGTGCTATATCAGAAAGCATGATCACATGCATGATGAATCGATTATATGGATATAATATATTCGTGAATCGTCTTAATGCAATAGCATGTGTTTGTTTATATATAGCCCCTAGAACCGACTATAGCTTGGGCTCATGTCTTGAGCGACAAGCAATAAATCAAACACTCACCAACCCAATCAGTTAGAAGTACTAGGCCCAAGGCTTCTCTTAAACCGACCCAAATAGAATATAGACAAGTCCATGGGTCGTTTGATGGATTGGATTGTATGCATTCACAACGAGTCGAATGTATTCAAGTAATAAAACCGTTCATCACGTACTCTCGTGTTTAACGTGTGTGCCCCCATCGGCTCACACACTTCTAGTCGTTTACGTGTGTTTTAAACTCCCACAATCCAACAGATTCCTCATCATAGTGTAATAAAAATATGGTTTTGAAGCTTTGTTAATGAATTTACAAAAAGTGCATACCCAGTTGAAATGAGGTGCATAACCTGATTCAAATCGCCATCGTTTAGTTATTCAAACGATCTGATAAGTGCCCGCGCGTTGCGACGATGCTGTTTTGATTTAGTTTTTGTATATTTGTACATAAAAAATGTATTCAAACCGTCTCATGAAACCGCTGAAATTTACGAACATATGAGATTATTATCATGATGCTGTTTTTATCAATATATTATTTGCTTGATATAATTCAAAATGTTTGTTGTAATATGAATAATATCATTTCTGGTTAGTAGTTGTGTTGTGTAATCATACATTTGCCAAACAATTATTTTGCAAATAGGGTATGCTAATGCAATATGGGTTATGTGATGAGCCCATTAATACATACATATTTGTTTCATGGGCCTTTCTTTGTTTTTTTTTTTTTTTTTTCAAAATACATACATATTTTCAAAAGCCTACATGAAATATTGGGGCAAGGGATAGCCGGCGGTGCATTAAGTTGTCTATAATGATGCGCGTGTTGCGACATGAGATGCGTTTTTTGAGTGACAAAATTTGAATCATACGTAATTCGATAGCAATGCAACATTTGGCTCATATTATTCAAAATTTGACATTTTTTTTATCAATATAATGAATATGCCGAATATTTGTTATATCATTGATAAATAACATTTACTATTTTAATTTGTAAAAAGTAAAAGTTTAAGGTAGTTTTTGTATTTGAATTTTTATTATTGGCGAAGGGTGTGTGTTTTATTATTATTTTGCAAAAAGCATATATTAAAGTTAAATAATTTATATAAAATCATACATAAGTCAAAAGTATCGCAACATTGAGCTCATTCTGGTATATTTTATTATAAGAAAATCGTTAGATTTTTGTTAGATATGTAATAAATAAAGTTTGTTATTCAAAAAACGGTAAATAACTGAAAGTGCAGGGTAGTTATAAAAAATATTTTTAAATAAACTTTAGGATAATTTTTAAAGTTATTAGATAGGTTAAGAGTTTTTTTTATTTATTTATTTTTTTTATTTCTTTTTTAAGCATCACTTTATTAGAAACTCGCAAAATTTACAAGAAGTTAGTGGGAAGCCGAGAAACTAACTGGGCTCCCACTCCTCTAGCAATAGAAAAGCTAATTCTACAAAAAAATATGAGCAGCATCACGTGCTCCAATGTCTTGGGTTATCAAGAACTTACGGATTCGCTTTATTATTATTATTATTATTATTATTATTATTATTATTATTATTATTATAATAAATTTTTATTAAAAACTCATAGGATTTACAAAAAATTAGTAGGAAGCCGAGAAACTAACTGGGCATCCACACCTCTAGCAATAGCAAAACCAACCCTATTAAAAATATGAACTGCAGTACGCGCTCCAATGTCTTGAGTCATAGAGAATCTTCGAATACGCTTTAGCAGGGTTACTGCGTCCTTCTCAAGTTCGCCAAAAGAAGAAAAAGAAAAGTGGAGAAACCATATCCAATATCCGCAAATTTAGCATCTTATTTGACTCGTTTACGTCGTGCAGCATCAATGATCGCACGCCCTGACATAAAATATTATTATTATTATTATTATTTTCAAAAAGATATACAATTAAACTTCAAAAAAATTTATAAAAAAATCATGGTATGTCAAAAGCATATCAAATATTTAACTCGTTTTATTCGCAATATGAAAATCGTTTCGATGGTATATTTTTTTATGAAGAAGTCGTTAAATAATTGTTAGATATTCAATAAATAAAGTTTGTTATATAAAACAAGTCATAAATAGTAAGAAGTACAAGTTAATAATTGTTATTTCTCTCGATCGTTTATCAACGAGAAATTAGATTTATATATATGAAATAGGCCCATTTTAGATATGCATATGGAATGCAACCCACTTATCATATCATTAGTCAAGTTCCAACCCACATAAAAGTTTACAATTTTTACATGCGTCCGTTTAATAATTGTTATTTTCTCGAACGTTTCTTAACGAGGAATTAGACTTCCACTCTTTGTGGGGCCAATTTATGTTTTAAATCATTTGGTGTATATTTCTTTAATTTCTTTTTGGTATTTGGTATTTGGCATTGTGGCGTAGCCATTATGTTTGAGGGAGGTGATTTGCACATTCTAAAAAATGATTGGGACACTTAAATTAGTTGTGTGTAGACATTTATACCCTCACAGGGGTGAAAATGTAAGTGTGACTATGAGGGTATAAATGTTCAAACACAACTAATTTGAGTGTCCCAATCATTTTTAAAAGTATGCAAATTTTCTCCCTTATGTAATATGTTAATTTGGTCAATTTTAAATGCTGAATAATGATATGCAAGTTTAATGTTTTATGGTGGTACAACAGTATCGTAAGTACATTCATATTCTATATCACAACATTAATACTAAAAGGTACTTCACTCAGAAACAAAAGTCGACGGAGATAATATGTAAATAACTTTTATATAAATTGATTGAAACTTTGAACAATAAAGAGGTTGGTTGTATTTGATTAACATTTTATTGACTACAAGTTTTGTGGATGCTGTTTTACATCACTCCGAAATATAGCTTTTATAACTACCTTGTTCAGATAGCGTTTTGCGCATACTTACAAAAAATGATATCCACACATAACAGAACTTGCTTGTATCTCAAGTCTATGGATGAAGATAACAAAACCATTTTCAATATTTTACTTGACAGGATCCAAAAGTAAATGTTTGAAAGTTAGGGTATCCAATATGCATCTCTAGTGAATACATATGAGTTTGAGGGAACAATCAGAATTCTCGTTAGAATTATAACCAACACTCACATTTGCCTTATCATAACAATATTCCCATATCTAGCTGACGGTATTTAGAATAATAAAATTATTCAAGGATTAAACATGCAAATATATGATAACAATTATTATATGAATGAATAACAAATACCAAGTATCTTTATTCATCATAAAGTAAAATTGTCTTTCAATCCCAATTATCAAATACTAAAAGCAGATATGCATGAAACTCATTTAGTAAGTTGAAGCCTAATGTTTCCAACATTTTCAACCTTTCTTTAAAGAAAACTAAATAGTCATCACGAGTAAACTTTAGGAATACTTGTTTCAAATTTTACATATAGTGAGTGATTTAAAATATAAGATGAGTGTCTTATCTCATATGCTCATACTATTGCAAGAATTATAGTGGAGATGTAGATCTTACCTTGCATGAGGTATTGAAATCAACGACTTGAGTCATCTTCGTTTCTAAAGTGTAAAGTATTCTCATTCATTAATGTGTAATGCAACAACGCTCTATGTTAAGCATAGCTAGTTAGCGATTTATCATAAAGATAAAATCCTACTACAACAAGTATAAATAATCCTCTAGCATCATTTGTACTTATACAACACTATGCTTTATAATTCGTAAACATTTATAAAACAATAATCTAAATTCTCTCAATTAGATATTGTTGTTGTCAACTCATTTTGTACTTGTACAAAAGCTACAACTAGTCTTATACACAATATAATATATACATGATAAATCCTTAGTTTAAAAACACAAGGTTTCCATCCATGTAAATTATTCCAAGTGAAATATATCATTGAAGACTTGCTTGAATAATATATTGCATTTGTGTTAGACTTTATTTTCCGCATTAGTTTATTCCAGATAAACATTTATTCCAAGGTTGTTTGTTTTATTCCCTAAATTCCAAGTGAAGTTTCATTCCAAGCTTAAGGATCAATATCTAGCTTAAATAGAATGATATCTTCAACATGTAAATTTTAAGGATAAACACAATGCTCTCACTAAATGTCAGATGTACTCAAGAACTATCTTAATTCAATCAAAATCATTTTATAATTAAATTCAAGATCTCAGCTCCTAGATGCATGATTCAATCCAAAACATGGATTGCTCAAATTGTATATCACATAAAGATTATGTAGATTCATAACTCTTTTGATTACACACCGTCCTCGCAAAAGGTAATCATAAAGAAAAGTTATAAAATCTAATTGTCATATTCAACATACAAATCACATGTATGACAATTAAATATCTTTATATAATTAATGCATGTATATATAAGAAAATTTGATCATAGTCAATTGCTTAAGTATGATTAAAAACTTCTTATTTAATGCCATGCATTAATATGTATACAATTTTGTCCTTGTGAGTCTTTCTTGAAACTCATTCCAACCTCATAGGTTAGCTGTTAGAAATAACAATCAAGCTCAAAACTCAATTTGCCTTTAAGGGTATCTTATCATTCATAGTTCTAAAACATTTATAGATTCAATATGTGATAATATATTTTAGTAGTTAGCAGATTTACAATGATCTTCTAACTTATATCCCTCAGCATTGGTATTAAAATATCACTCAGTGATGAATCCTTTGGATTTATGAATGAGTAATCATTATACTTGGTTGACATTTTCATGTTTAACCTTAGTATGACATTAATAAGTGCATTTTAGAAGGTTAAGTATTTTGTTCTCAAAAAATTTGAGATATGTATATACCACACTTTTGTAAGTAGAGACAATTCTCTAAATACAAAGTATTTAAGCAACAATAAATTTGCTCTTTATGAAGAATCACAAAATACATTTTAAGTTCTCATCTCAAGATTTGTTAATAAAATGTTTCATAAGATTTTAACAAATTCAGAACTTAAATCAAGACATAATGGAATTCCTTCCAACAACTTAAATTAGGGTTTATAAAAAAAAAACTCTAATTTAGTATCACTCTTTAACCAAAAATTCTAACAACAGTTTTGTGTTTCGTCAAGCTAGGAAGAACACCAAAACTACAATCTTCAAGCTAGGAAGTGTAGAAAAATCAAAAATCCAAAAGACTTTATGATTCAACTGGTTTGAGTGGTAAAACCTCAAATCCCTAATGAATTAGGGTTTTAAGTTATAGGTTGTCTTGAATACCTTCTAGGTTTGAACTCTATTGAGTGTATCCATAACACCGCAAATTTCTAACCTTGATATGTTTTGGAGGTAGAGCAATTAAAGCTGCTCGAGGAACAAAGCGATATGAATAAGGTTTGATTCAACACATCAGACATACCATAATGAAGTGGTATCCTATGAGTTATTAGAATTGTGAAACTATATCAGAATTCTATAGATAACATAATTCTCTTTGGACCAAATACTTGTCAATTGGGTCGAGCCAAATTGCATATAAAGTATTCATGAACCAAGTGCATGCAATAATGTATATTCATTGAACAATACAAGAACCATATGTTCATGTGTTCACAGAAGGCAATTTGTTCAAGGATTACATGTTCATGTGTTAACAAGAAAACAGAACATTTCAATAATACATTATAAGTCTTTGAATAATTCAAAGCCTCATGTTTATGTGTTAACGAGAAGACATAACACATTTACTATATATACTTTATGTTATAAGTAATTGACTAATTCAAGGACTTAATAATTATGTCTTAACATGTAAGCATAATTATACTAACAAAAGTAATCATGAATGCAAACTATTGAGTTCTATAGTAATTTCAAGTTAATTTTATACTTCTGAATTATGATCATTATCATATAACCATAATTATGTTGACTAAAACATGTAGTCAAATGTTGAAGTATCTTTACACTATATTATGACATTTGAATGTAGTAGGGCAACAAACATCTAGCGTGTTCACGTCCTAGTAGAATCATTATTAGAATGTAGTAGGGCAATAAGCATCTCATGTGTTTTAAGTCCTAGAATTCTTATTTACATGTAGTGGGGCTTTAAACATCTAACATGTTTAAGTCTAGTAGATTTATTAGTTTTCTTACCTTGCGGTCAAGAGATACCAATAATCTTGTAGTTCCTTGCACACATTTTGAGATTTCTCCCACTTGTGTAAGGTACAACATCATATTATGAAAACAAACAACACGTGATTGATTGTTCAAACGATATGATAATGTCATAGATATCATAAGTAGTTTTAGAACCATAACCTTTAATAAGGAATTGTGGATTATTATTCTATAGATAACACTTCAGGAAGCGACAATAGGAAGGCAACGAGTTATCTGATAAAATAAAATGCAATTTTCCTTTAAGCAATGGTTGTTCATATTCGGAAAGTAATGGATTATTTCAAAGCTACTTTGAAATGATATGGGTGACTAACAGGAAATAAATCCCGTAGCTCCCACTGAAATTGGCAACATTACATGAATGGTATTTTAGTAATAAAATGCAACTGCTCCCACTGGATTTGTCAACATTGTAAGTGTTACATTTCCAGTAGAAAGCATATAGCAGTTTTATATACTTTCCTATTCTCTTCAATTTCCTACGAGTAGCATGTACAGGGCGTGAGCAGAGTATATGAAGTTCTACTTATGCAGACAATGGACTAGCCATTCTTTCATTCAATTAACTTGAATCTTTGGCATGCAATTCCTCCTTTATCGTCTACAAAGCCCCAAGGGTATTTAGCACTTTAGGAATAAAAAGAGTCCAAGAAGATTACCTAGCAAATATGCTAGTAATTCCTTTACTCTTTACGGTTTAAACTCATACATCGTGACAAGTGCAAGATGTTATTTATTTTGGTAGCTCTAAACACAATGTTTCCAGTTACACAAAATATTATATCTTTCAATTAACTCTAGACCACGAAAAGGGTAATGAAAGATCATATAAGATTTTATCAATTTTGGAATCCTATCTTAGTTTGTCAACTAAGGAGAAAAGATAGGTATAAGTCTCACTCTTATTACTAGGAAAAGAGACTAAGTTTGTCTTTCAAGAAAAACAACTTTGTTTACGAATTATGTTGCAATAACACAATTAATCAGAACATAAAAAGTTCAAATCTAGTATTTTTGATAATTACATTCTTAAAGAATTAACTACCCAATTAATTACTAATTAAGACTAAGATCCATCTTACAACCCCACTTAATTACCATAGGTCTGACCAGTGTGTAAAAAATAAGACAAAGAGGTAAGCGACGAGCGTAATTGCAAATGCAACTCTTAGATTTATGAGACTTTGTTTAAGGCATGAGTATCGAGTAATAATGTCAAAAGCATGTTTAGTTCTCATCTTATGCCTCGGGTCCGAGGTCTGACCAGGTTAACGCGATATAAGTCGACCAAGAAAGTATGAACGTGTAAAAATAACCAGAGGTCTGACCAGTGAGAAATAATTACCATGGGTTGGAAAAGGCCCTTAGGTCTGACCAGAGAAGTCAATCCAAGTGCACGTGTCCATAGTTGGGTGGCATAGACTTAATATTAACCAATAGGTATGCACATATAAATGTGGTAAAAGTCGTGTACAAAGAAGCATGCAAAACAACTTTGTAACACTAATTTTAAAAAACTTTACGGTAATGACAGCAATACGTAA